>CM046730.1:11059780-11078317 GCA_025584915.1 Monochamus saltuarius | reverse complement strand
ACTTGCAGTTAAAATATTTGTATTTAATTAAGGTTCACCCTGTATTGAATTTGATTTTCATCACGCTCGTGTTTTTGCTGGTATTTTATCCTCGTAAGCCAATTCATTCATTAGCAGACCTTGTGAATAATTAAAAATTCCTCGTTCGATAATTTGAGATGAGCTGGAAAGGCGAAGTTAAAAGTGCGGTATTATCGTACGTGAGCTTTTGTTTTTAGTAATGGCTTTAAAGGGAACGTGTGGTCAGATTGATGGAGAGAGGAGCGCGCGCCACTGTTCTCTGTTCAGTGGGGTTCAACAACGGACTAACCGGTGATAATAGGTTCCATCAGAGCGGATTTGTCCCGCGTGGACTGCTCCATCTAAATCCTGGCGAAATAACAATAAATCTTTCACACTATCTGTATCTCTGGCTCTAGCTCTCTAGCTTCCCACTTGTCACTAGCGTTACGATCGTTTTCGCATCTTTTAACTTTTAGATAAGTAAGATTCATCGTCTTCGGGACACCATTGCACAGCACATAATATGTAAACCAACACTTTTACCTCACGCCTATATATTGCCGTTTTATGGCACGCTCTCTTTACTTTGTGGAATTTATTAGTTGCCCGACGTTTTGTCACTGTACCCTACTCTCGTAGGTCTATCCAAAGGGCACTAAATCGATTACACCATCACATAATCGCTTATCCCAGAACCTAAAAATATGTAAATTTTTTACTTGATAAAATAAAATGTTGGAACTTCCATAAAAGTATACTGTTTGAAACATATGCGCGATTATTTATGAGATAAATAATATACTTGGCCTTGCTTTTGTTTGAATTTGAAGTAAAAATGATCCAGAAGTTCACTCTTTTGCTTCAGAGTGAGTGACTAAGATGTACTTGTGTTAGTCAATTAGGCAACCAACATTACAACTGTGTCACAATTCATCATTAGATTATACAAGCTCCATCACTTAATACTCTCCAGGCCTGTATCTTCGTTATTATTTAAGATATCATTTTGTAGATCTGTTCAAGGTCTTCTAAATCAAGGATATAATTGATAATGCCATATTATTTTCACAAAATGGGCGCTTTGATTTCAAATTTCCTTCGCTTTGCACTACATTTGCACTTGCATATGTTTACCGGGAAATCGTTCTGCTAAAGCATTTACTCATCACCATAAATTAAAACGATATCCATCAACTCCGAGATGCTGTACACGTAAGCGATTTTGACACATGAAAAACTAACGTAAAGACTCGCATTACAAAAACGTTTAATATCTACAGAAACTATATGGATTTTACAAAAAAAAATTGTATGATACGATTTCAAAATATTTTTAGATAAGTTCACTGAATCACCCTGTATACTGTGTTTAAGATTTCTTGAAGCCTCCACGATCCTCTGACCTAACGCCACCTGATTACTTTTTATGTAATCATCAGATTTTATACGATTCAACATCAGATCAGATCATAAATGAAAAGTAAAAACCAAAGTGGCCCTAGATTAGAGCCGTGCGACACACCAGGAAAAGGAGAGAAGGAACAGGAGGTAACATTTAAATACTTGACCTGAATTTGTCTGTTACGATTCAAAGAATTTAATAAACGAATTAGAAAATCAATTTTATGTAATTGTTCTAGTAAAATAAATATAATATAATTTTGTAAATATTACTTCAAATTGTCTTATATTATCTAAAATTTGAGTAATATATTACCAAAAATGACAAGGTTAGATAGGTTAGAATTTGTGCAAAAGTCCATATTGGTATCAGTCTGATTAATTAATTTAGATAAATTGGATATAAAGAAAACGTATTATATTCATTAATATTTTATTTATTACATTAATGATGTGAATAAATTATGACACTTTATTGTAGGATAATATCCGAATACCCGGTATGGTGAGATTATTTTCTTCATTCCTGTGTAAGCCCTACGAGCTTGGTCTTGTTCTTGATTTTGCTATTTTAATGGTGTTTTTACGGCGTAATTTTTTCACAAAGGAAGTTTAATATTTGAAAATTATTTTTGTATTAAAAAGTAAATGAAACAGATGTGGTCTACGGTGTTCGCAAATCCGCATAAAAAATGAATAGCCTGGAAGATTTTTAATATTATTCCGTTGAGTTAAGGAATGGTGAAATGTGCGGTTTCGTATTATTTAATAATGTAAGAAATTTGGCAATATCGGAAAAAAGTGTTTTGTATTTAATTTGGGGTATATCGCGTTTAGCTCGGGAAGTGTGTTAAGTAAAAAATATAAGAAATTTCAAATTTAAATCAGCCCACAGCGCTGCAATATGAGGGAATATATTATTTTTATTTCCAATCGTAGCTGGCTGCGTAGCCATGTAACGTAGTTTATTCGGTGGCGTACCGTGTTGCCTTAATTTCTAACATCAGTCGCGGAATCCAAGAAAGTAAATTCAGAAAGGTCATATCATTATATCTATTTAAATTTGAAATAGCTTAGGAGACAGTCATAAATAACAGTAAATTGAGTAAGGCAGTATCTTTTTGATAAGTGTGAGAGATTGAGCATATTTTTATGCAAATTTTCGAAGGCAGAGACGTTTTTTATAAAGTGGGACAACCTTTGTATTGTTCTATCAAGATTCGCCCAGAGCTATATAAGTGGTATATTAAATCTCGGGACAACCGGAGCAGCAATATCATAACGGCGTTGTGGCTTGTACAATATTAGCATTCATAGTCATAACCGTCTGTATTATAGCCATATTAATTAATTACCCCTCTAATTATAACTAGAGGTTGATGCATTAACGCATCTATCTTCTTTATCAATAGGTTATCGCGATATTCACACAAGAATTGCACATACTATCAATTTAGCGAACGTATGTGTGAGCTCACACTTGTATTACATGGTACACGTCAACTCAAAAGTGATTATGTTTGCACATATAAACACCTACCCTTTTTTCATTTATAAGGTAGAATTATTTTTAAAGTATAACGTTATATTAATTGTTCATATAAACACGTTCTTAGAACTAATTAATATACACGTCACAGAAAAGTGTACGTTAAATACAATTAAAATTATACATTATATCAGGTGTACATTTTAAAGACCACAAAATAAAGATTAATACGTTAGAATGAATTTATATGCACGTTACAGCAGCGTGTATGTTATAGACCTGCATGTTACTTGCTACAACCTTTGTGTCACATATGTGTAACTGTTATATGTAGATCTACAACCGTATATTATCTTCAAGTATTACTGTATGTAAGTTATACGTTAAAACTGTATACCTTATATTCAATTTCCTTTTAAAAAAATAACAAGCTCCTCCAAATTTTGAAACGTATTTGCAGTTTTTTATAATTTTAACATACAGTTAACATTATACGTTGTATCAGTTACACAAGAAAATCAATACCAAATAGCATTCGTACATTAGAACGAATTAATATGAACGTTATAGCAGATTGTACGTTAAAAACCTTATTTGTTACAATGTTCGTGTCACATTTTTTTCGACACTCTATACTCGTATTGACATTATAACTGGGTGTACGTTAAAAGCTTGTACGTTATATACAACGGCTATAATTAAAAACGTGTGCATTATGTGTAACCATTATACGTAGATCTACAACCGTATATTATATTCACATATTACTGTATGCAAGTTGTAATTGAGTACGTTATAATTGCTTATTTTCAAGTTTCATCTCAAAAAATAACAAATCACTCTTAATTTTCAAACGTTTTCGCACTTTTTTTGTAGTTTTAACGTACAGTTAACATATGTTCTACAAGAAAATCAACACCAAATAGCATTAGTACATTAGAACAAATTAATATGAACATTATAGCACAAACGTGTACGTTATATAAACGTTGCAAGCTAACGTACGTCAGAGATTGTTTGCTGTATACAAATATTAATAACTCTATGTCAGTTGGAAGTTTAATACGTTAAAACTATTATATAATAGGTATATGCAGTTATACGTACCTTTCATCAAGGGGCATGTTATTGTAAATTTTATTATATACCTTAAAGAATAAAATATAATTAATATTAATGCGTTAGATGTACGTTAAAAATCTATACTTTAAATGCAGTCGTTATACTTACACCTATAACCACTAAATTGTGGATATATGCACGTTATCACTGTAATATATGCGTTATAACTGAGTGTACGTTAAACTTGTGAACGTAATTTTGCAATTTTTTATCATTTATAACGTACAGCTAAATTACATATTATATAAGTGGTACATTTTAAGAAAACAAATACAAATTAAGAATATATAGGCCTAGAATTGATTAGTGTGCGCGCAAGTTATATAGAATTATTATTAGTGTCGTGTAATGTATACTATGAACTATGTGTACGTTATATACATACGCAAGACAATACTAATTAACATGTGCAATATAATAAAGTGCAATTTGAAGGAATATACGTTTCGTACAGCCATCGTGTTATAACTGAAGGTCTGTTAAGTATATTTTTATATGGTATGATTACAATATGTGGCAAAATTGTATCTTAAATGTAGCTTCAATTTTATACTTTTTAAAAAACAAATACAAAACTAAGGTTAATAAGTAAGAATACATTGTTGTACGTTATAGGAGTGTACATTGAAAACGTAAACGTTATGCTATACAGGGTGTTTCAGTTAAAATTTCTCACCTGAAAAATGTCTTAAGGTTTTTTTGTTTGCAAAGTTTTAATTAAACACCTTGTATGTACGTTGTAACCTGTTGTACGTTATGAATATATCAGGTTACTTATAAAGATATTTTATATTATGACAAAATCAAATACAGTTTATTGTTATATTTAAAATATATATAATTTAGTAACTATACTTATACTTAGGTATAATTGAAATGAATTGTATCTAAAAATTTCTCATATTGAGTACAATTTAAAGATTTTGCTTTATAATTTAAAGGAATTTGTATAAGTATTTGATCCAAACCGAGAAATGCATTATTGAGAAAAATCAATATGGTATCTGAAAAGGGCCAACGGAAAATGCGTGGCGATAACATCTTTAAAGGATATTGGCCTAAGAATAAGAAAATATAATGCCCCTGGTAGTAGGTGCGAGTTTACTTTCTAAATTGTGACGGGACTTTCTGTAACCTGCCAGCGCCATGGTTAAAGTAAAAAAAATGTTTTCACAACGTTCTCGCTTTGATTTCAATGGAACGTCAAGTTGTCAAATCTGTGGTATCACGCACATTGTACACCGCTTTGGGTCGAAACCAATTTCGTTGCCTGAAAACGTGAAAACGTCTCCAGCTTCTATCATTCAACTGTTTTATTTCGCATTGACTCTTTTTACTTTTATTTCTATTTCCCCGTGCGTGCTGTGATGAGATTTTGTATCACATTATATAACAGACAAAATCGAGTGTATATTGGAAATACGTTTATTGAAAACATGAAATCCAGTTCTTTCGCATTAACAGGCCTATGCTCCAAAGCCGAACCAACGTAGTCGCACTTCACAGATATGTATGTCGCTCAACACACATATTACAGTAAAACCTGCATATAATCAGCCCAAGTATAGATCCCATTTTGGTCATAATAACATTTACGTTATTTCAAGGTTAAATGATATATTTCATCACCTTAAATTTTTGTAGTATGTATCCACCTGTAACTGTTAAGAAATAACGGCGATGTTATTTTTTGCACGTTATGTAGAATTTTAACAGTTTCTTTAAGACAAGGAATTAGGTGTCGCTATTGTTTTAACATGTATTATGTTACTAAAGCTGTTTAAACTACAGCTTACTAAGTTTTTATATGGTTCCTTGTTTGCTGGGATTGTGGAAACATCATACGAGGTATGGCAATTAAGTTCCGGGAATTTGTCAATAAAAAAACAAGAAAATTCAATTTCGCCAAAATTTTATTATCGACCTTCACAATAGTCTCTCTCTAACTCTACACAACGATTCCAACATTGCTCCCACGATTGGAAGCACCCCTGGTAATCCTTCGCAGTTAACCCGTTCAGCAATCACGGTTACAGCTTCTTGGACCTCCTGTACACCACCATGATGAGTTTCCTTGAGGTGCGACTTCATCGTGGGGAATAACAAAAATCGCAGGGGGCAATATCGGGGCTATAGCGTGGGGCGGCAACGTTGGAATGCCTTTTTTTGCCAAAAACTCTTGCACAATGAACGAGGGAGAATGGGCTGGCGCGTTGTCGCTGTGCAAGATCCAGCCCTTCTTGGCGAGTTCGGGTCGCACACAGAAAACGCGGGCCCGCAGCCGTTCCAGGACGCCAACATAGAACTGTCCAGTCACTGTATGGCCGGCAGGAGCATATTCACGATGAATGATGACGTGCATATCGAAAAAAACGTTGCCTTCAGTCGTGACTTGGATATCCTCGCTTTCGTTGGTCGCTTTCCACCCTTTTCCACCCACTGCTGGTTTTGTTTACGGGTCTTGGGGTCATACTCAAATATCCAGGTCTCATCTCCAGTGACTATCCTAGCAGATCGATTTTCGCATGTATTTCTGTTCACGGATGAGAACTTTTGGCACCATCTTTGCACAAATCTTTCGCATATTCCAATTTTCGTGTATCATCTTGCGATTTAACTCGTCAGATAACGCACGAATGCTTAGGCGCCGGTCAGACGTGTCAGTGCAACATTCGCGTCAGTACGAGAGGTGACGGGAGCTCCTCACGTGGATTGTTTTCTACCGATTCACGCCCCTCCTTGAACCGTTGTCTTCATAGACCACCTGCAATTTTCGAAGAATTTCCGTTTCCATTTTCACGACGCCACTAAAAAAGTTACTTCCAAAAAATACACATAAAACACAAACCAAACGTGCTATCGACTTCAACCTTGGACTGAAACTAAAATGAAGGTCCCCCCTCTCTACAAAAACGTTGACGAACGATGCAGTGTTGCCAGTTTCCGAGTTAAAACTCAATTCCCGGAACTTAATTGCCACATCTTTTATATCCCTAACAAATATTCGGTAACAGCATTGGTTACCTGTGTAATACAGTTACTAACTAATTTTTGACACCCCTAAATTAAAATTAGTACCAATACATCTGTAGTAACTAGCTTATGTTAAAAATAATAATGTGCAAATACTAGAACTAGAAATGATCTTAATTCTTTAATAATTTGCCGCATTGCTTTTTATATCTGAATATTTTTTTTAGTTTTTTATTAGGCACATCAAATTGATTACTTAAACCTTTGATCCTTCTTCGTCGGATTTAAATATTACAACTTATCTTCGATGTGCATTTATAAAACCGTGAATTAAATGTAAAGTTAATAAGCCGTCCATTTTCACAGTTCAAATAACACATACGTTGAACTATAGCGACTTCTAATTCCTGGTTTTTAAGAATCTGTTAAAATTCTTCATAACGTGTAAGGTGTTATTTCTTAACAGTTACAGGGGAATACATACTACAAAAACTTAAAGTGATGAAATATAAGATTTAACCTTGAAATAACGTAAATGTTATTATGACCAAAATGTGTGCGTACTTGGGCTGAACGTACAGTTTTTCAGCTATATTCTGCTGTAACGTACGTTAATAGTTGTATTTATTATCGTTATAACGACCTGAAAAAGTTGTTGTTAGTTTTCAGGAAAGCAGAGATACATAAGTAAACCTTTCAGAGTGATTACAGGAATTATAAAATCGCATTAAACAAACCGGATTAAAAACAAGTCGTAAAGTGATCCTGCGATCTGTAGGCCATTAATTAAATGCTGTGATGGTGAGGCCGGCTCGAATAATGCATGTGCTATCCATAATGGTTGTCTGAATCGCGTTCTCTACAAATGTGTGTGTAATGTATTTTTGGGAGGCCCATTAGTACAATAATTTGTGGATGTATGTTCATACTTTGCCGGCATAAACGATTACCGTCGTATTTTAGACATTTGTTACTTTAAATTATGTTTTGGTATACAGCCACTTTATCAAGCTATTCACTGTTGGCGTACAAATCACTTGTTTGTTATTTTTAATAAATAAATAATAATATATCGCCCCTTCTCCCATATTATAGCCATTAATACGTTTGAGAAATTAAACCCGAAATACTGTGATGTTTATATACGTTAAATTTCCACTGAGAAAAAATTCACTAGTAGTGGTGGTAGTAAAAACGATAATTCGCCACACTATATATTATATATAATGCATGTTTGAGCCTTTTTTGTCACTCTTTTCAGGCGTTGTTTACTACAATACATGGAAAAGCAAAATCTAATTTATGATTGACACATATTGTAACTTTAACATATTTTTTGCTTTCTATTGGTCTTTTATTATATATATTTTTAATAAATAGACTTACTTAAACGTGTATACAGGGTGAACCTTAAATAAGTACAAATATTTTTACTGTAGGTGTAGTTCGTCATACTAATTTCTAATATTTACGGATATTATTTTTCTTAAATTATCCACATTTTGAGGATCGCTGACCGGATAGACCACTGACGTAACCTAATAAAATAAACCATATGATTTACTGAAGGCGATGTTGCCATATCATCTGTAAGATACATAATTTTTGAACGCAAATTCAATTTTTGCCATTGTTTCTCATTTAAAAACATTTGTTTTTAGCAATAAGTAAAATAAATTTATTATATACGATTAAAATATGAATTTCGATACTACCAATTAAAGTGTTTAGGAAGTTTGCTCAATGATTTCAATAAATATCCATAAACATGCATAGAAGCTCATCTACTTACTGAAAAACCAAGTATTTAAACAGTTATCTATATTTCACAAGTTAATACCATTGTACACTGTTAGAAAGATTATCACAAATTATCCTCTTAAGTTAGTATTATGAAGAATAACAAAAAACTACGATTTTCACACAACATCTTAGAGTTAATTTTTGCCACATAACCTCAAACGTGTCAGTGCTAATCATTTCGTACTTCGTAGTTTCGTAGTGGGTGAAACAGATTTTAAATACAAACACAAAACATGAAATAACAAAATAACTTTATGTATGCGTCAATATTAGGAGAAGGCAAAGTAAAATATTTTAAAGCAGTCAATCGCATGCAAAAAAGAAACTGGTGTCGCAGGCACAGATAACAGGTAGGTGTCACGAGCAGTAAGCAAATTGTCCCTCACAGGTTACGTCCTCTAGGATTGATAGAGGTTATGTTGATGTTGATACCGGTGCACTAGTTTGGTTCAGGGCAAAGGAATAAGCTGTCGCAAAGGCAAGTGGAAAGAAAACATGTAATATTTGTGGAAAGGGATTTGATAATTTCAATACACGTAAATAGAAAGTTAATATGAGATACTTTTGCATCTTCTGAAACCGAACTAAGCTAATGGTTTATTTAAGCAATGCACTGCTTGACGCCTGTTTTAAGAGTTGCCGCACTAACGTATAAAACGTATTTAAATCGTTTTATTATTTTAACGGGCAGTGTCTTTCTCTTAAGTGTCTTGTGTATTTAATTAATATTTTTCGTGAAATACAGTCTGATTGAAGCCTATTCGAAGACATTAGTGTAATACTGGCAACGCTGTAGAATTCTCATTCACCATGACTCTTAAAAATATTAGTTCGGAGTCAGATCAGCGGTCCTCCACAAGTATTCGGTTGAAAAATCATGAAATTTATTTAAAATTTCACTTTTTTATTTCTATATTTTTTTAATCTATTAATTATATGTTGTACAGTGAACTGTACTGCTGGTTAAAATCTTTGTACTTATTTAAGGTTCACCTTGTATGTGGTTAAAAATTCCAATCCTTTTTCTGCATAATGACCCTAAAGATATAATGGAATGATTTTATTTTCCGATATTAATATTAAATATCATCCCCATAAGAAATATTTGAAGTTTCTCGGAGTTAAATTTTTATTCTAGAAAATGAAAACGAGGTTGGTGTGCCTCAATATATCAAGTTTGGCTGATGTATGTAATGTAGAATATAAAGTCTATACAGTATTACTTATACAAGCACAACTTCCAAACTTCTCATTTCTTTATAATGCAAATTATTGTAGCTTAATAAAAATTAACTTATAAGTTAAAACTTGTCTCGGCGCACTACTGAAACATCCATTAAAGAGATTAGATATATATCCGTACCTCAGATTGAATCTGAAAGTTCTCATTGACATCCTGAGAACGTTTCCTTTAGTTAAGAGGATGTTTTAGAAAATACCATCCTTTAATCCAAGGTAGAAGGCAGCTTTGAGACATCTTCACACATGAATAAATCGACACACCTACAGGGTGAATTATGTCACTGATCCATATAATTGCAAAACGTTTTTACGGAAAAAAATATGTCAAACCGTTTAACGTACAAGCTCATAATGTAGACTTAGCTGTAACATGTTTGAACGTACACACTTAATAAATCGACACGTATATAGCGTTACAAATACTTGTACATGCTTATAAAGTACTCAGTATAATATAGGTAAATCATAAAATATAATTTTACTAAGTTCGTTTGTTGTATAAACTGCTGGAGATAACTAAAATTTATGCTTTATATTAGATATAAGTTTGAAGGAACTAAAAGATCAACGTAACGTACACAGCTATTGTACTATAAAAATATTGAAATTTTTTATGTTTTTGTGAATGGGTTATAAGTAGTAAAACTTATAACGTAGCAGTTGTACGTTTCAAAAAAACGTTGAAATGGAAATGTAACGTTTTTTAACGTATTAGTGTAACATAATATATACAGGATACAAAAAAAATTCGAAATGTTTAACATACATGTACAAATATGGTGAAACGTTGCAATTTCGTCTACTGTAATGGAATGACAATGCAAACTGGCAATGTCACATATCGCACGAAAAATACCTCCGAAGTTCTATGATTAAACCAAAACTGACGCAAAAAAGATTTGCAGCGTTATTACTTTAAAATAAACTTAAATAATGATAAATCTGACCAAGTGACGTGCCTCATTATTGCAAAAACTGTTGGAAATTTTGAATACGGTGGATGTGATATGACTATAACTGAGCTTCGTGTAGTAAGCGCCACATCGTTGATTGGGATACTCCAGGCACCTACCTAGCAATCTGCCTTGTACTTATTCGCGAATTTTCACGGACCACATTCAACATTTCTTCTTCAACTGTAAAATACGTTGTAGTCGTCTGGGGCTACCATCTCGTCCCTGATTTGCACCTAAATCATCAGTATCACGTCCACGTTGCACCACTGCGTAATAGTTTCATGCGCGAAGCTGCCAATTCATTTTGTTTAACTTCACCATAAATAAGTATCATGTCCATTAACTCAGCATTGCTGTACACATGAGCCATTTTAAAGTTTGACACCACCACGATAAATAAATCAACGCTACTGACGTTTACCACCTAGAGAGCATATCCCCACTACAGCCCTATTAGCCAGGTAAACGTGTGGGCACTTGTTTACATTTGTTTATATATCAGTTGCTGGTGGAAATACAGTTACCCAGCTACGTACTTCTTTATAATGTTAGAACTTTAAATATGATTACGCGAAATCTATTAGACTTCTAAATACTTTTTTTGGTGATATCGACATCCATATCCTCAAAATTTGTCGAATAAATTCTGAATCACCCTGCATATTGTCTGGATCTGGGTATTGATTTTATTTTAAACGATATTGTTTAAATTATATGTCTGATATATTATACTAATTCATGCATACGTTACAAATAAACAAATAAGGATCATTGAAGGAACTACGAAAAAGTATTATTATTCAGCAACTGAAAATTACTTATTTTCTTATTTTTTTCTATGGCCGTACGAACAAAAAGTAGTGTAAAGGTATAATATGGTAGATTTTTTACCCGTTTGCGTTGTCATTCTGAGGAATTAAATTTGACGTGGAGCAGAAACTCTAATTTAAAATTAATGTCGGACGGAGGAAATACAAAAGTTTTTGTCGTGTCTATTTCAGCCTTTTTTATTCCTTAAATACTTGCTTCCACTACAACGTGTGTGTGTGTGTGTAGCAATTAATTATCTGTCTACTGGGATTTCTGTTCTTAGAAGTTTTTCAAGTTCTATTCATTTTATCGTTTATATGGAAGTGTCAAACACGAATTTTCCGTCTGCGTCGTTCGCTGAAATACAGAAAAACTTTATCTAACCTACTACGAATTGCTCAAAAAGTTATTATTTCGATTTAATGGGAATAAAATTTATAAAACGACTAAATCCAGAACTTGTAATGACAAACTTTGCAACGTTTCTATATAATTATTGTATCATATATTTAAATGAATTAGATATTTTATTCTTTATGTACACATATATCTATAACAAATCAAAATTAAATCAAATAAGTTTATTTGCCCAACAGGAAAGAATTCCATTTACAAAATAATTTCGTATTTCAATAAAAGTAGCCTGGTTGCTATAGCAAAAATTATTATTTGCATTTAAACTTTAAACATTAGTTTCTTCTTGACCGTAATGCAGGTTTCTGGCTTCTCCGAAAATTAACAGCAATTCTACTTTTTCGTCATGGGAAAACATTTTATTACTGCTACTTTTCAGTAACTACTACTAATGAACGATCACAACACTTCAAAAATTAATTCTATAAACTATAATGATTATTTAAACCTTCAAAACTCTGACACTTCTCATTGAGAATATGTCATATGAAAACAAATACTGTTTTTTGCCTAGCCTGCTAGCTTACTACATTTATTAAAAATGTGTGGCAAAAACTATCACAACAGATAAAAATTTCGGAGTTGTCTACCGCTAGTTAGTTGCATTGGATAATTACAGCAAAGCTTTTAAATTATAGTGTCATTTGATAGGTTAACAAAGTACGATTTGGGAATCGACAACAACGTTTAAAATAATGGGAAAATGTTATATAGAAAAAATTTTCAAAATTAAGAGGTCTTTATCGTGACATATTAAAAAATGTATGTTGCTGAAAAAAAAAGATAATTTCTGTATTTTGGCCCTACCTTTAAGTAAAAGTAATGAGAAATGCAAAGTTTATAAAATAATTTATTTTTCTCAGCCGTTTCCCAAAAAAACTAATTTCTCCAGTTAAATCGATCACCCTGTACATCGCTTTGGTTTACTGTTTTAAAACGGCATCAATTGCGTCGGCAAATTGGGATTGGGATGCCACCAATCGACATGTAAGCTACTATGCATTAAACAAATTACCAGTTCTCAGTTCTGCAACGGACAAAGGTCTTTGTAACCGCAAATTGCCATGTAGTAGTTAATTTTCTTGGAAGACCACACTCTCTACATTTGGGACAAAATCGCTTACCCAAATCGAAATTCTCACTTAGAAATGATTACTTAATACACTATGAAATGTTCTACTGTACATAATTGCTAGCCATTGGCGTAGATCCTCTAGTAAAACACCATTTAAAAGATATACACGCGAAATTGAAACAATATTTCAAGTAGCCAGATAGAAAGTATCTACCAACTTTTTTTACTTAAATTTTAAATGACCAATATTACAAATATAAATCACAAAGCCCGGATTTCATTCTCTTTGTTAATTAAAGAGCAGAATTACTTATACTGAATTTCAATTCCCTGAACAGTGCGAGTGACAGTTAAATTGCAAGTTTCTCATTAATGGAAAAAATAATTCATGTCATATGAATCAAGATATTCCGCCAACAAATTCAATTTATTTCTAATTCATTATAAGTTTGTGCAGAAGACAGGTACCTATACAGTATGGTAACTATTTATGGAATAAATTCAGTAATGTTATGACTGATACAAGTAAACTAGTGATTTTAGTGGTGCTTAATTTGCCCTTTTCCAATCCCTTCCCACTCCATAGGCCAACACCACAATGTGCCATCGTTGGCGTTGGTTTGCATTGGAACTTGATCTGGACGTGGCATTATGCCGTGACCCAACCAATCTCAGTGGTTTCCAAGCATGGCGTTGGCGTTCGCTACTCGAATCGTACTTCAAAGTAATGTTTAAATTGATGGGATTTGCAACCTGTTTCTAGTAGCCCTGCTTATTCAATGTGATTGCTGTTGATGAGAACTAGACTTGTGCTTTAATAATTATAAGTATTTGCCATAGTACTATTTTGAAACGGCGTTGTCATCAACCAACACTTAGGCCGCCATTTCTCTTTTATGATATTAAATAATGTATTATTATAAATCCTGCACTTACCAACAATAAATCGTCCTCATCGCGTGACATATCAGCGATCTAACACCAAACCTTTCCCAACGCTGTCGAATTAAAATCTAAATTTTGATATGAACTAGTGTGGAAGAGTCCATTCCAATCCCTTCCAATTCTACGGGTCAATACCACATGTGCCACCGTTAGTGTTAGTTTGCCTTGGAACTTTATCTGGACGTGGCATTATGCCGTGTCTATACCGAGATGGTTTGATCTGGACCAGATTTGTAGCTCGTTTCAAGTAGTTTTGATATTTAGTGTGCTTGCAGTTGATGAGAACTACACATGTACTTCAATAATAATATTAATTAAGTATTTGCCATTATACAAGCTTCTATATGCATTATTATAAATCCTACACTCGCCAACAATAAATCGTCCTCATCGCCTATATTTCCGACGATCTAGCACCGAACATTTCCGCACTCTGTCGAATTCAAATTTTGAGATCCAGCCTATTCCAATACCTTCCAATTCTACAGGCCACTGCCACATGTGCTTTTGTTTGCATTGGTTTGCAATGGAAGCTCATATAAATTGTAAAGCGTTTCTTAGTGGTGATAGTGCTTTTAAATTTTTTTCTCCAGAAAGCTAATATCTTTATCTTTAACAGTTAGTTGTCGAGAGAAGAATAAGTAGCACATATTATAGTTTTAACGGTAACTGATGATCTTAATGTAACGTAACAGCTGCTCAACGTGTTGTCCATCAATTTGTGGACACACTTTTAACCTATGACGGAATTCATTTCACTGTTTAAAATGTCAGGTGCTATTTTTCTCATTTCTTTTGTAATTCGTTCTTTTAAACCAGCTAAAATATTCCTTCTTTTTAAATACTTTGTTTTTTAAATAACCCCAAGTAAAAACCCATTGGGGCTAAATCTGGTGATCCAATTGGTCATTATAGAAGACTTCATCTTCCAATCCGTCGGTTAAATCGATTGAAGATTCTCTTTTTTGAAGCACTTTTGTTCACAGCTACTAAGTATAGTAGCAGCAGTAAAGTACATACTATTATCGTGTATAAAGTGTAGTGTATAAATACAATATTACACGGTGGATTGTTGTATATTACCTAGATCAATAGTGTCAAATAACATACCAAAATGTAATGTTACAACTGTAATGGAAAATTACTACTCGTGAACATGCATTTTTCATAATACATAATTATTATTTTGGAAAATTAATGTATTATGTACACATTTATAACATATTTTGTGAACAAAATATCCAAAACATTACATAACACGTACCTTATAACCAAGTGCAGTTTTTACTGTAGTGGACTGTAAATATTTAATGTTCCAAATACATTTGAAGTCTATGATTAATGAAGCATATAAACTACTGTATCCTTAAAATATGAATAATGTGCCTAACTGTAATATCAATTACTATTTTCCAACGATTTTTATATAGCTTTGAAACGGAAATAAGTTTTCTTTTTAAGAAAGTTCTACGGCATCAGATAAGTTCAATTACTAGAGAGGAGCATTTAGAGGGACTCTTCTATTCTTCAGGGATGTGTACTTAAAATCGTTAATTTATTCTGTAACCCAATTTAAAAAGTCCATTTTGCAGATTAAGCCACGTACTCAACTGTTCAATTCATTAAGAAGTACAAAACTAATTACACAAAAAATACATTATTAGCACAGGGCTTCCAGGTTCTTTACAACTTGCTTTAAATAGATACACGGGGGAATTTGGATCAATAATTTAACCAGTAATTACTACTCCTACTTTCCTCAGCAGCAAATGGTATTACATGTGTAGTTCCTTTAGCAGCACAGTATATCTGTAAACGCTTAAAAAGTGCTCATGGTTCGCATCTTTTTTAAATTTAGGCTATTTTCACGCAAATCGCAAAATCGGTCATGATAATTTATGAAACCATTAATAATAGATTAAAAAGGTTATATGAACATGATATTCGAGGAAATTACTTGTTTTGTAATGCTCGGGTACGATTTATAAACTCTTCTACAAAAATAGAAATGCTTAATTTGGATTTAAATTATATTTAATTCATTTATATTGTATTTAAAAAAAATCATTTATACAGGGTGTCAGAATGGTGTTAATGCCCCGACTAGTATTGAAGGTTTCGAGCTTATTAGCTCTCATTAGTACGCCACAGGTGAGTAGTAAGTTAAGTGACGAACCCTGGCTGTTTATGTCTTTCAAACACGGCATACATGAGTACGCGAAATATAGCACAGCTATGTCTAGCGGGCATCTATCGACGACTATTTTTTATTTATAGGATACAATTCGAAACAAATACATTTTTCGACAATACGACTGTATTAGAAAAATGAGTGTTTTTAATTTACGATTTTAAAAGATTATATAATCTAATAAAACATTTTTTATTTCGAACCGTTGTTTTATACAGATTTGAACAAATTGTTTTGGGAAATCAAAACATATATTTGTTTGAAAATGATTTTTTAATTATTTTCATAAGATGGAATAATTTATTATTTGTTTCATTTAAACAAATACTCAAAAAATCAAAAAAATTAAAATTTCTTATCAAATAAATCAATTTATTTTCGACAAAAAAGTGAGTATTACACCAAAAAAGATTTGTTTCCCGACAATAAATAGTGTTTAAAAAAATTAAATTGTTTGATGAAATAATTTTTTTTTCGATGTAATATACAGTAGGTTAAAAGAATTTTCAGATGTAAGAGACACATCAAATTTCCCGTATAAGTAATTGTCTATATACAAGAGTCAGAATTTATTATACCCTTAAATTTGCTAATAGGGAACAATATGAGAATCGTAAAAAGAAAATGCTAAATTAAAAATTTCACAAACTTTGTAATTAAAAATGTTAATAAAATGTGATTGCTTATGTTTTTATTAATGTGTGTGATGTTATCTGTAAAAGATCTCCATTCTTCCTATATTGTATTTTAATTATTAGTAGTAATGTGATAATTTATACACCTATAATATTGTATACATAATAATAAATAAAAGCCAAATGGATACGTATATCTTAATTTCTGAAAATACAGATTTTTCTCTGTTATTTTAATTCTATATGTTTTATGAATTCGTATAACAAGCTATTCTAGTATAATATATAACATTCATTAATACTATTGTTTAATTTGCCCAGAAAAGTTTGCTGTAACATTTTCGTATATTATTTTTTTTATATATAAATACATGTTATTGTTTTTTATCAACGTTGTATTTCTTTAATTGCATTAATTAGGATTTCGCAGACTACCGCGTCTGGAAGAATTTTATTGACAATTCTATGCATTACTAAGAATTCATTAGGACGAATAGTCACACCCTTTTTACGTTAAAACGAATAGCGAAACGGAAACGCTATAAAAACACCACCCTACGAATGGGCATATATTTATATCAGTTTCTGCTTATGGATAAAGATGAAACACGCGATAAGTGAACTAAAATATTTTACGTGGTTCCAAAATAACTTCGTTGTTGCACTATTAATCTTTCTATGCTTAATTAGCAAATGCATCAGGTTAGCTTTAATGCCTATAGATTAACGGTTGGCCTTTTTAACTACAACAAAGTCAAACAAACAAAAATAAAAGGAAGTTATTAATTACTGTTTACTGTAACAATTCTAGCATATTTTCATGTCCTACAGATTTGATATATTTTATCAAAAACGATGTGTAGATAAATTTGATTTTGGAATGGCACACTTCTGTAAACTTTTTTATTGAAATTTTGCGCAAATCAGATTGATTGATTACAAATATTCATTAAAATACTAAATATTTAATATCTGCACCTCTTTTTTTAAATGTGATTTCAATATGAGGATCTAAAACGTTTTTTAACCTGTCATTACAATTATTGGCTTAAATAACAAGTGTCGAATTCAAATAACTCATCATGGCCTTTATAACAAAACATAATTTCCAGTTTTGATAAAACGTTTTACAAATTTGAAATGAACAAATAAACTGGACGCATATTTTTATTGGGACCAATTTCTGTCATTTTTACGGTTGACAACTAAACCACAAGAACATTGTACGCGCACAGGAATAAGTAATTAAACATTGTTTATTTATTGAGCTTGTTGCGTTCTCGTATTCATTTTCCGATAGGGGCTAGCATCAATCAATGTAGAGTTAATTGTCAGGTTGTGAAGTGTGGTGGATGACACTAATTGTCATCAATAAATTTACAAATGGATGTTCGCTCAACGTTCGCAGTGTCGCATTAGAACTGCGAAATAATATTTTGTAAAATCCATTTTAGACAAAGAATTAACATGTCGGTACA
>CM046730.1:10807790-11059680 GCA_025584915.1 Monochamus saltuarius | reverse complement strand
CAAAATATTTTAACAGAATCCTTACTTACTACTATGTTTATTAATATTGCTTATTTTGTGTTGGCCATATAACTATACTATAGAAATAAATTACAACATACAGATTACTCCAACTTTGAATATAAAAAGTTGCATGTGTTTTTAAATTGTAATTACACATTATACTATTGAAAATAAAAAAGTTAAATTTGATCCCATTATTTAAAAACACTATCTGCATTGTATTTTAAGTTTTTGAATCACCACCTATTTATCAGTATATGTTGACTACCAAAGTAAAGCAATATATACTGTACACAATGTTAATTTAAAGTAAAAAATCTGTAAAGCAATTATCGAAACATCAATGAAAAAAATAAAATGGAAACATTGCGCTTCGTATGGATGCACTATATTTTATTGTTTAAAGGAGAATCTACAACGCCTAGTACAGGAATTTCGGAAACTTTAGATAACAAAAGTGACATGAATGTTTTTAAATTGTAGTTACACATTATACTATTGAGAATAAAAAAAACTCAATTAAAATCATTTAAAAACACTATGTGCATTGTATTTTAACTTTTTAAAGCACTACTTATTTATCAGTATGTGCTGGCTACTCAAATAAATAATATATCTGCACATAATGTTAATTTTAAGTAAAAAACTGTAAAGTAATAATCGAAACATTAGTGAAAAAATTGAAATCGGAATACTGTGTTTCCTATAATAATTGTACAATGTATACGGACGTACTATATTTTATTTTTTAAAAGAAAATCCTTAGTTCACTTTTGCTTATCTGCTATATTGGTTATGGCTACAGAATAAGAAACACTCGATAAATAGAAGAAAATAAAAATGTAGAGGAATTTAAATGTTTCCTAATGATTTAATAAATGTAAATTACACAGAAAAATTATCAATCAAGAATATCATTTCGTATGTCTGTTTCAGCTTTTATACAGGGTGGACATTTTTACAAAAGCCCAGTACAGGGATTTAGGAAATTTTGGATATCAAAACTGGCATGAATTAAAAAGTTTAATTTGACATCATCAATCAATAAGATATTTTGCGTAATTCCTGAAATAGTGACTTAAAATTGAAAAAGTGCATTTTCCTTACACAACTTTTTGTTTTTATAAGAAATGGTATGCTATTTGATATTCTTATATCGTTCAACATAAGCTTTCCAATGGAAGTGGAGAAAATTGCACGCCAACTAGATGCCTAAATTATTATAGTCAATTTTTGATTCTCTTATGGTAGGCCACATTTGGTTTTGACTCCAACGAAAATAACGAAATGTGGCGAATTTGACCATGTCGGTATTTAATTTCTTTTCTGCCAAAAATGGATAATTAAATTTTTTTGAAAATAAAATAATTGCATTTGTTAATTACAGGCTTAAATAAAATACCTGTTTTAATAATTTTTTCATTTCTTACATCTAACTACAAGTAATAATACTTCCAGACCTTAGCATCGAAACCAATAACAGAAAATTTACCCACCCACCTTTTTTATTTGGGCACTCAATCTAAGTACCTAATGTTTCTATTAATAGCTCATATTAATATTTTACGATCAAATCCAAACATCAAGGCGCGATATACCGATATCGCTGATTAAAAAAAAAAAATCATTTTTCCACCAGACATTTTACATTTTTTCCGTTAATGTATTTCATAATTGATTTCCTTTACAGAAATATTTAGAACCGCTCAAAGCGCCTGAAAATGCCAGTCTTTTGGATGCTAACTTAGTAGACGAAATATTTTACCAGGTAGTAAATAAGTTATTTAAAATCAGGCCATTGGAATAATTTATTTACTTACAGATCCCGTTCTTGTTAAGCCACCACCAGGCTTTCCTTGATGAACTTAAAAAACGCTTGGAGCACTGGGATGTTAAGCAAAAAATTGGGGATGTTTTTTTAGATATGGTAGGTCAGAAATATTTTCAATAATTACAAAAAAAAAATGTTTTCGCGTATTCTGTGATTATATACTCTTAAATCGTTTTCCTTTCGCAGTTTTCTAAGTCAGCGGTAATCGAAAGTTACACAAATTATGTAAACAACTGGAAACGAGCAAGAGAAATATTGAAAAGCGCACAGCAGTCCAAACCAGCTTTTAGTAGGTTTTTAGAGGTATGAAAGCTCATATCAGAACATTGTTTATATAACATCTTGAAGCAGGATAAATAAATATCAAATTTCAGGTGACGGCGAGACAACACACAGGCAAGTTGGCGTTGGATTCTCTATTAATAAAACCGATCCAAAAATTCCCCAAATACGAACTTTTACTGCAAAGGTTGATAAAACATACAGACGAGAACCACCCGGATCATAACCTGCTGCTAGCCGCACAAAGACAAGTCCACGAACAGTTGCTAAAAATAAACTGCACGGAAAAAGAAGCCCTGGAACTGGAACAGCTTCGGGAAATAGAAGGATTAATCGATGGTTTGATCGAGTTGGCTACGCCAGAGAGGCAGTACCTTCGGCATGACTCAGTAAGCATGTCTCATGGTGGGGGACCTAGGAAAGAAAGAGCACTCTTCCTTTTTTCCGACTTGCTTCTTATTACGGGTATCAAAAGGCGGAGCGGAACCATTAAAAGGCCTATAACTGGTCAAGGAAGTGTTACCAGCACACTAGAAGCCAATAAGTACAAATTGCTGATGAGAGTACCTTTAGAAGATATCGAAATTATTAGATCCAAAGACGAAAACTTGAGGCAGATTATGATAGAGGTTGATAACTTGACGGAAGACATATCCGTTCTGAATCAGATCAATGAATTAGCTTGGTCGTTGCACTGTAGTCATTTACAGTTGGACGAGATTGTGAAAGATATGTTAACGACGCTAAATAAACAGTTAACAGAACAGCAAAATAGCGACTCTCAACTGTCTTGCTTAGATCTCACCGTACTAACGTCGTAAGTATTTCAGCTATTGCTCTTATTACTCAGATCTTATATACAATAAAGTGTTAGTAGGAATGCCATTAAGGTAGACCCAATCCAATGTATAGTATTTGTATCAATGAAATTAATAACTTTGTTATATATCCAGCAATGGCTTGGAAAATGTATCCATTGTATTCTCGAAAGCAGAAAAAAGAACATCGTGGGAAGAATCATTAAATGAAGCCAAACAAAAATTAGGTAAGATATAGGAAAATTTTTAATAGTTTAGTTTCGCGCTTATTCTGTCATCTTCATATTCTGATGAAGTTAACAGAATGAGATACGAAAGATTAAGAGAACTTAATATGCCAAGTCTTTGAAGCTTTATTGGTGTAATTACAACAATACTTATTGGAACAAACTTATTGGATGTTATATAACTTAAGATGTGATCTCTACTTTCAGCAATGTCGAGTGATAGAAGACCTTGTCCTGAGTTACTGGCGACTGTACCAATAAGAAAAACAAGAGCAGGGCTACAATTTACGTGCGCGGCACCAACGTTGGGTGAAAATGGTAAAGACGTATGGGTCTGCAACAGTGACGGCTACGTAGGACAAGTGTGCGTTCTCAGTCTGACACCTGAACCAACAGTCACTTCTTGTAATGGAGTATGCAATGCAAGAATTCTTTGTATCGCTTCGGTGCCTGGAGTAAATAATGGGTAAGCCAGAACATACTAATTTTTAATCCGGTTTTATGTGCGTTGCCTGCATAATCTTCGATCATTGGTGCAATGTACGATTTACCTACAGTTGAATACAGGGTGCTCCAATGAAGTAAAATGCATTATTATAATTCATGATTTTTAGTGCTTCTCCTCCCACTAAAGGCATCAAAACCCGAGACGAACCTGAAGAACACAAAACAATGCAATTTGACAGTAGTTCATCCAGTGATGAAGACGATAATTGTGATAGTGAGCATACCGAAGAACCTCAAAGACTAATAGACTCAGAAACGTGTAGTATAGAAAATGACGAAAGTGATAATCAGCAGTCAACGATGTGGTTGGGAACTGAGGACGGTTGCATTCACGTGTACAATTCTGGTGATAACATACGGATAAAGAAGAACAAAATCAAGTTGCAGCTTGGCTCTTCAATATTATGTATAATGTAAGTACAGATTCCTTTGTTAAAATTTCATGACATTGAATAAAATAAAGGTCGTAAGATCTATATATAAAATTTAAAAAAAAATATTGTGGATGAAGTTAATACGTATAATGATGAAATCCTAGTATTTATGGCTATATAATATTTTGGAAAATTAACTCCTAGTGTATTTATAACAAGTCAATTCAATTTAGTCATCAGTTTGGTCAGTTTCAATCAATATTTGTGATCTACAAGAATATATTACTATAATTTCAATTAGTCACGGTTTATTTTAAAACGCGAAACTAATTCGATATGAAATTATTCCAAGGTTAATTTAAATCAATTCGATCTCTTTCTTTTTAAGTCAATATAAGATATGAAATTAAATTATTATATTTGTTCCAGATATTTAGAAGAGAGAGTGTTTGTTTCATTGGCAAATGGAGATATTATTGTATATGAGAGAGAAGCAAGTAAGTAATATATTTTTATCCTATACTTTGCTAGGTTACGCTCAAAATAGACCAAAAAATGATTCGCAACGAATACCGTGACATGATTTTCAAATACACTTTTTAAAAGCCTCCAGAGGTTGAATAACTACAACCTAAATGTAAACAAATAGTTACACATTTTGGTTTAGTATTAAAATTACTTTTTCAGGTGGAAGCTGGAACATTAGCTCTCCTGCAACACATACAGTAGGATCTTTAAGCACGCCAGTATCCAAAATGGTTCCAAGCTCTGGTAAATTATGGTGTGGATGTGGAAGCACTATAAAAATCTTCAATATACATACCCTCACAACAGAAACTAGTTTCACAGTAAACAACGACAATAATAAGTCTATTACTTGTATAATACTGTGTGGTAATGGTGTATGGTTATCACTACAGAATTCCGCTGTAATAAAATGCTACCACGCGTTAACATTCGAGCCGCTGTGTGAAGTAAACGTTGCTCCAGCTGTTACAAAAATGCTAACGAGTAAGTATTTTTACTGATAAACAATCCTCCATTTAAATGCTCTTCATCGCGCGGATAATTTTTCAATGACTTTCAATCATTTTCGATATTCAGTTAATATTTTGAGATATTCTAACCTCAAAGGCAAAAATAAGTGTTTCATTGGAGTTCACTGCTACTTGGGAAGAATGTTATCAACAAAACCTAATGATAGACCTTAGAGCATGATTCTTGATCTTCAATTTTCAACAGTTACCTCCAAAAATGCCATAAAACAACCATTTTTGCACTTTTGACGCCATCTTAGGCCAAATTTGGAGTCAGAGCACCAAATTCCTTTGGAAATCAATATTCTATGCAAACACTTTCATTTGTAGACCTGTATTATTTTTGTAATATTTCTATTCGTTTGAAATTAAGTCGATGAAGAGTTTTACGTATACTCAAACCTATAATTCGTTTCTACATATCAAGTTGTTAAGTCTAAGAATTGTTTTTGTTTTTTCTGTTTCAGGCTGCGATGACATCATAAGACAGCACAAGGCTGCCTGTCTACGAGTGACAGCTTTGGTACCCTGTAAAGATCTTCTATGGATCGGTACGTCTGCTGGTGTACTTCTCACCATGCCCCTTCCACACATTTCTTCGACACCAAAGTTGGCTAGTGCTCCAACAGTTACAGGTATACCACACGGTCATACGGGCCATGTCCGGTTTTTGACATCTGTCGAAATGCCACTTGGCGCACCTGACACCTCACACAGAAATTCGTATAAGGTAAAGCAAGACCCGAGGAGCAATACCAAGTTGCTGGTCATTTCTGGAGGGGATGGGTATGAAGATTTTCGAACGTCTAATTTATCAGAAGGCGCTGGAAGAGAGGATGCTACCAATCACTTGCTACTGTGGAATATTTGATTTAGGTGTTGACTAAGGGGGATGTATAAGAATAACACGTTATGTGGCATATCGGAACCTGAACTCAATACAGGGTATTTCTATAAAATAGGAAAAGCATTTCTATCGTTAAAGTGTTGGTCGCTAATAAGTATTTGAAACAAGTTTGAGGACCGAACAAAATTAGATTGAGCATTACTCAAACTCAAACTACACATTGTTTGCATAATATGGAATTTATTTACAATTTCTTCAAATTCGGAAATAAATGTGCTTGCTTATGCAATATGTGCTGTGCTTAGCTACTTTCTAACATTCTGTTCCCTTTTTTTAATGAGGAGCAGTATGCAAGGTTAACTATGACAAAGTACAAATATTTTAACAGAGGATAGAGAAATAAGAAATAACCGGAATAGTCCTTCAAAGAATTTCCAAAATTATTTATAAACTAGAAATCTTTTATCTAAACTATTAAACCCCTATTTATCGATGCCCATGGCCACACTAAATGTAGTGACGCAGCGCCGTATTGCCGCGTGTATCAATTTATTGCACATTTAAAAAACTTTTATATACAAGTTGTAGATGACTATTATTTTATAATAAACATACAGAACATGGTTAATAAAACATTTACACATTGTATTTCCTCTTGTTAATAAATTATAGCAGTCAGAAATTTGTACTGTTCACATTGGCTTAATGTTTCAATTCTGCTGTCAAAATGTCAGATATTATCCTGCACCTTAGTTATGCAACCATCAACACAACAATTTCATATGACTTGGCAGCAGTAGTAATGAATAAATTTTGAGATTTTCGTGCTGTTAAAATTGTCAAACCGTCGTCAGGAATATATTTCGTGACCATATCTTCATGTTACGATATGATATTATTTAACATTGAACTAGAATTCCAAAATAATTTCTTTATTGTCTTTTAGACCTTGCTCAGCACGTGGTTAACATTTTTTAACTTCGTGATAGTTAACCTTATATACATGAAACATGTTTCGATTTACAGGGTACAGGTATTAAAATAATAAGAACAAAACAATATTTTTTAAACAGTACGATTTTTGAAAAAATCATAACTCGACGTCATTCTGCAGGCCTTAGCTTGGCCTGCTATGATTATTTTTAATTATAAAAAATGAATTATGGAAATGGACCATTTTTGACATTAATGCAGAAAACATTAAATAAATAAAACATTAAAATAAATGAGATGAAGTCATTTGACGTGTATTTCGGACAAAAAACAGGTGTTTAATAATATATTCATTTGTTTTTTACTTATTATTTCTATGGCCTGTGCATCTATAAATAGTACCACCTTGTATACTGCTTATTGTACAAGGAAATGAGAACTGCATTTTGATTGTCTTTCATTTTTGAGATGTAGCAAGCTTTATAAAAAAATTTTTGTAAATTAATGTCTAAAATAATTTACATATATATAAGAAATGAATAATTAGATCAAACAAAAAGGGTATATTTGACATATCAGTACATTTGCTGTATTGCTGTATATTGTATTATATAACATGCTTCTAATAAAATAAGGCCGTTACTGTTGAGTGTTGAGCAGATTTCCAAACAATTTCGACCCAAATAGAGGTTTATTTTGGTACTAACTGATGGTGCATACCATCTCCGTTACGGAACCAAATTTGCTGATAATTTTATCTCTTTTATAGAAAAACTCTGTACGTTCACGTGATACTTGCATTTCGTTAAAATGTGTGATAGTATTTATAGGAATCTGTATATGGATTGTATTTTACTGAGGTGGTAGTGTTTATTTGTTATATTATTTTTGCCTAACATCATTGTTCCTAATCTGTTGTTGCTGTACTTTAAAGGAATTGAACTGTACATAATATCACTATATTTATAAAAGCATGTATTATTGTCAAACAAAACTGTACTGTATTTAATTTGTTTTTTTTTTATGTTTTATTAATATTTATATTTTTGCTTGACACATCGCCAATTGAAAATGTTTTTTACAACTTTTCTAATACCATGTACTTATATTTAATATTTTTTTATTTCGTAAACAAATTCTTTAGATTGCTCAAAATCCCAATAAATCAATATTGAATCATCGTTTTTCACAAAAATAATCGTTATGAAATATATTTCTTTATTAAATGGAATTTTTATTTCGCCTTCCTTGATCATACTGAAAACGATTACCTGAAAGCTATAGTTGTTATAAATAAGCTACTGATATTAAATGTGTTAGTACTTTAATTTTGCAATAAAATATTATGGACAATTTTATTTATTAAATTATGTATATGTATCAAACTGAATCTATCGGCCTAAAGATACTTAATATTATTAAATTGTTGTCAAAATATTTACAGATGTAATGATTAATAATAAATTTTTCGTTAAAAAAATTCAGGTTTTACTTATCTGGCGTACCGAGTTGACCACATAACCGTATTTGCTGAATAACCATATTTTACTGTATTTCTTAACCTCAAAATGTCTAAAATACATTAAATCAAACCAACTGGACTTCGTGAAAACAAAGAAAATATGTGTCGAGCAATTTCTCAAGTGTCTCAAGAATTTAATATGAATACAATGAGTAATTTTATTATGAAATATTAATAAATCTCGCGACAATTTTTTAAATCAGAATATCGATATTCGCGCGCGCTTACTTGTTTTATAATTAATAATATCGTTAGCATATTCCTCGCGTTTTCCTGTTCTTCGATGGTATTTGAGGCCCTGTCCATTGCCATATCACATTACATATTTAGTACATTATTTAAAATGAATCAGAAACGACAATAAAATTTTAATTACAGTGCACTGAAATTTTAACGAAAAAGAAACCACGGAACGCCGGTTATACTGTCTCTGTTGCACTCTCATAGAGACGAGGTACACATCTGCATGCTCTTCATCTCTTTCTTACCTGTATGTTATTGGCATGAGTCATACTGCAGATGCGTCTTTATTTATCTTATTGTGCTTACGAACGTATTGAAGATTGCCTATACAGCATTATTGCATATTGGTTCTTACGATTCACAGCCAAATTCAAAAAGTGCTTTTAACATAAATAGAATAGTTGATTAAAGTAAGCAGTTAGTGATTCTTATTTGTTAGTTATTACTTTGAAATATTTACTGAAGTACTGCCTCACTCCTCATTTTGAAACATCATTTCATGTAGAATTACATTACTTTGTAATTTTAGTCTTTAAGACTGTAAAATTACATTAACTGCATAAAAAGTTTACTTATAATGTAAATTTACATTAGAATAAGGAGTAAAACATTCTAAATCAACGTAAAACCACCAGCAAAACACTAATATAATTTTGTTATGTAAGTATATGTGTACCTGGTTGTCTAACCTTAGACACAAGACTGCGTAAGTTACTGAAATTATACGTAAAACTATTATTTAGAATATATCTTGGTTAAAAAACTAAAATTGTTTTATCTAAATTACAGTTCTACTTTGTTGTCACTTGTTTCCATCACACATCGGTTTTATATACAGGGCGGCCAAATAAAATCGAAACAGAGCTATTTTCAGGAACTGCGTCAAGATTGTAGAAAAACGCTCAGACCCGTCGATTTTACATTAAAGGGGAACATTCTCTGCTAGTATTTTTGACTCCGCCACTTTCAGCCCCAAAAGCAAGGGTAAGCATCACCCCAAAATATTTAAATGGCATTGGGGGTTGAGCAATATTTATTTTGAAAGCTCTTACAATTCTCGTTACAACAGATTTTAAATTTTATAATTCTGTCCAATACCTAGAAAATAAATTTACATTTTAATATTTAAATTATGTTGCTTACTTACTACTTAGTTGATTAAATGTTCAAACAGATGACCGCCCGCTTCCATACAAGAATAAAGATTTTATTCGAAACGTTCGCGCACATTCTGAAGGATTTCCGGAGTGATTCAACGGCATTCGTCGACGATTCTTTGACACAAATCTTGTAGCGACCCTGGCTATTTTATAGAATTTACTTTTAGGTATCCCCACAAAAAGAATCAAGGGGCGATAAATCCGGTGATCGTGGAGGCCACTCAATGCTGCCTCTTTTCCCAATCCAATTAGGTGGAAAACGTTGGTCCAAATACTGACGGACAATTAACGCATAATGCGGAGGTTCACCGTCCTGTTGAAAAATCAAATGATCTTCATCATACTCTGGAACATTTTCAATAATATCAATCAAGGCAGGGTCAATAGCCTCTTCCAGTAATTGCAAATACATTTGGCCAGTCAAATTACCAGGTAGAAAAAAAGGACCCACCAGCCCGTCACCGAAAATTCCAGCCGATACATTTAATTTTTCCGGTTGCTGTGTATGCACCTCGTGAAAAACTTTTGACTTTGAATCTGACCAGTAGCGGCAATTGTGACGATTTACCGTTCCGTTCAAGAAAAAACTGCATTCATCAGAAAAATAGATGTTAAAAAGGAACTGTGGATCGTCCCTGCTCGCTCACTCATTATTTCGCAAAATTGCAAACGGCAGTCATAATCATCCTCATGAAGTTCCTGGACTAAATGTATTTTGTATGGATGGAATTTATTCTTCTTCAAAATGGTTTGTATGCTAGTTCGATTGATCCCAGACACAGATGCCAGCTGCCTCGTACTTAATGTAGGATCAAGATGAAGTTGTCCCAAAACTGCAACTTCACTAGCTTCATTAACTATAGGTTTTACAATTTCTCGTTTTTTATTGGCTACGTTCCCTGTCTCTTTTTTTACTAACTCTAGACCATACTTCCTCCTGACATGTCGATCTTGATGTTGTTCATTAAATAGCTGAGCTGTTCTATTCGCACATTTACTGTTCATAAAGTAAAGCGAAATGATATCTACCCTGTCCGCAATGGAATAAACCATATTGTTTAATTTTTAAAAATACAATTAAATAAACAACCAACCTTTTTTACGAAAGTGATAACAAATCGCCAAAAACCAATATAACGCAAGAAATACCATTGGCGTACTCGAATGAGTGACATTTTTACCGTTACTAACTGTTTGTACATAAGTTTCAACTTTAAAATCAAAATTCTTATTAACTATTGGGCGCAATTATGAAATTTAAAGTCTGTTGTAAAGAGAATTGTAAGAGCTTTCAAAATAAATATTACTCAACCTCCAATGCCATTTAAATATTTTGGGGTGATGCTTACCTTTGCTTGGGAGTGAAAGTGGCGGAGTCAAAAATACCAGCAAAGAATGTGCCCCTTTAATCTAAAATCAACGGGTCTGAGTGTTTCTACAATCTTGACGCAGTTCCTGAAAACGGCTCTGTTTCATTTTCATCTGGCCACCCTGTATATAGCAATATCTTAATATACAATACACTAAAGTGCTTCGTTCCTACTAGTAAAAAAATGTGCTGCAAGAGACCTATGCCTAAAATTTCGGTGTGCACTTATAAACGATTGCATTGTTAAGGTGTGATGACAATTGACCCGAACTTACACTACATATTTACCAGTCTATAATTATTTTTAGCAATAGGGACGGCTAGTAATTCTATATATACATTATTCGATGTAACAATGCCCCCATTGTAACATAATTTCACTCAAGACACTTAATACGTGAATGCATCGAATAATGCCAATCTAAATTTGACATGGTTATTTAGAAAGTACCATGCGTGGATACCCTTATTGTACAGGCCTCTAATAGGCTGAACCTGTCGGATGGAACCGCATCAAAATATTTTCACGGAAGTATAATGCAACAATTGTATGATTCTGATGCATCACAAAGGAAAAATAACATCAAGGAAAACTTACATTTCATTTAATATTCCATTAGCCAATGCTAGGTGCTTAAAGGAAGTCGAAAGTGTAGCAAAATTGAAATTCTCAAGGATTCTCAGAATATAAATCCTCTTTTCCCCTTCTAATAGCACAGCTTTTAAATGCGTCTATATTAGCTACCCTTATCCGCCCAAGACCTTGTTTAATGCAGTGCTTCCCTTGAGGCTACGTCCACATCAGCTTCTACAGAAGTCCTTAATGGACCTAATTTGTTCTCATATGACGTGACAGTTAAAACAACATTAAATTTAAACCTGATACATGGGGGTTTTCGCAACGATTTTAGTTGCAGCACGTCGATGATCACCCTAAGTATATAGATGAGATATATTTATCAAGCTCGATCTCAATCAGATGAAATGCAAACTTGTCATCACCATCCATTTGTCAAAAATTATCGTTAAGGGGCAGGCACTATCAATTATTGTGGAGATTTTGAAATTGATCCTTGCTTCTACATTGTAGACTACTCGATGATTAAGCATCTCTTATATCAATAATATTTTTGGGCGACAGGTTACATTTTGCCTCTTTTGCAAATGGATATACAGGGTGGTCTCTTTAAGGTGTGCACCATATATTAATACAAATATATATCATTATTTTTGATTTTAGGAAAATAGTTGAACTAGATTTCATTTATCTTTAATGGTTAATCCAATAAGTAATGTAAAAATATAAAGTGTGTTCCATTTAACAAGTAGAATATTGGACAAACAATATTCAATATATATTTTTCTGTTTAAATGCAAAGTTTAAGTAACGACAAAAAACGCTAACTAAAAAAATAATTTGTTTAATGGGGAAGTTGCATGAGTTTTATATTAGTTTGAAATGTGTGTACCGTGCTGGTAATGGCGTTCATTTCTTGTGTTTTTGTAGCATTTTTTGACCATAGATAATGTAGGTAATGCTATAATTACTAGTGGTGATGTAGTGAACTTACGGTATTGTTAAACGTAACTAATTCCTTGGTTTACAATTTATACTTCATTCAAGTATACTTTTTTTCTTTAACAATCAATAAATTAAAAAAGAAGAAGAATGCAGCGTGTTTTACATCAATAGCTATGAAATTTAATTAGAAAACAGCAAGAAAAAATTACTTTGTTATATATTTTATATCCTTGTTATAATGGTAGTTCGTGTTTATAGCAAATGTAACTTAAAACATTTTTTTAATTGCCAATATCAACGATCGATTATTGCTTTTCAATACATTTGGAATCCAATAACTTTGCTCAAGGTTATTGTACTAATTGTAAATATTCAAAATCCAAACATTCGTGAAAATAAGTCTTTAAAAAAGTGTGAAAGTAGAGTGAACTGTGAAAATATACAAGCATATAAACACTTTAAACTGAATTGATATATTTATGTACTTGCATCAGCCGAATTCTCTAAACTTGTTTTTCTTTTTATTAAAATGAAAAATACATTTATTTTAGAAGAAGGCAACCTTAATTATAGTGTAGTAGCAAGGTCAGTAGAATTTCGAAAAATAATTTTATATTTAATAATTATTTTTATTCTGTAGCTTTATAATGGAAATACAGGGTGTTAAAGTTTTCAAAAAACATGGGTTTTATACAGTCTGCTTTATTCGATTACCCATTTTTAGACATCCTACAAAGTATATATTATATTTTTAAATGGGATGTTATTTTCTTTGTAGGTACTCACGCACAACCATTTTTTTCGTCACACTAGATGAGTGATGTTTATGATGTCATCAATGTTTTTTTAAAATGACATTCTATACTTTGTACGTTTTGATATATTTTATTCTTCCAACCATATACATTGTGCGTACCTTTGCATAATGAATTAAAAAAAAAAAATAAATAAAAAACCATCAGTCTTTGGCTTTCCAAATCATATCAAATAGAAGGCGCTGAAGAAACAATTTTGCATACTGGTATCTGTCACATATCGGTTTGTTTGTAATTGATGTCATCGTTTAAGTTTAAATTATAACAAAATGAATGATTTTAATCAAAATGTACAAATAAAAATTATGCCATTTAAAAAATTATATCAACGTCATGACTTATCTACAGAGTGACGAAAAGAAATTTTTTATGCGTGAGCATAAAGAAAATAACATCCCATTAAAAAATAGATACATTTTACAGAATGTCTAAATATGGATAACCAAGTTCGGAGCCTTTATAATCAAACATACTGTATAGTTAATAATAAATGACGCACTTTGGTCGCAGATGACGTCATTATCAGGGGTGCACTTAAAACACTAAGTCACAATAGTCTCCCTCTAACTCTACACAACGATTCCAACGTTGATCCCACGATTGGAAGCACCCTTGGTAATCCTCCGCAGTTAACCCGTTCAGCATCACGGTTACAGCTTCTTTGACCTCCTGTACTCCGCCATGATGAGTTCCCTTGAGGTGCGACTTCATCTTGAGGAATAAAAAAAATCGCAGGGGGCAATATTGGTGTTATAGGGTGGGTGTGGCAACGTTGGAATGCCTTTTTTGCCAAAAACTCTTGCACAATGAATGAGGAATGGGTTGGCGCGTTGTTGTGGTGCAAGATCCAGCTGTTCTCGTCGAGTTCGGATCGCACACGGAAAACGCGAGCCCGCAGCCGTTCCAGGACGCCAACATAGAACTGTCCAGTCACTGTCTGGCCGGCAGGAACTTATTCACGATGAATGATGCCGTCGATATCGAAAAAAACGATCAACATTGCCTTCAGTCGTGACTTGGACCTCGCTTTCGTCGGCTGCTCTCCACCCTTTTCCACCCGCTGATGACTTTGTTTACGAGTCTCGGGGTCATACTCAAATATCCAGTCTCTACCGCCGTCCGAATGCGGGACAACAAATCCTCGCAGATCGATTTTCGCACGTCCTTCTGTTTACGGGTGAGAACTTTTGGCACCATCTTTGCGCAAATCTTCCGCATATTCAAATTTTCGTGTAACATCTTGCGAACGGTTTCTTTGTTGACGTTTAACTCGTCAGACAACGCACGAATGCTTAGGCGTCAGTCAGACGTGGTCAGTACACGCAAACGATCAACATTCGCGTCAGTATGAGAGGTGACGGGAGCTCCTTCACGTGGATCGTTTTGTACCAAATCATGCCTCTCCTTGAACCGTTTTGCCCATTCTAATACGCGTGTTTTCGACATGCACTCGTCTCCATACAACACCTGCAGTTTTCGAAGGATTTCCGAGGGTTTTTTGCTAGATTTCACTAAAAGTGAATCACAACACGTTGCTTGTAATTTGAGTCATTTTCACGACGCCACTAAAAAAGTTACTTCCAAAAAATACACATAAAATACAAACCAAACATGCTATCGACTTCAACCTTGGACTGAAATTAAAAAGAAGGTCCCCCTTCTCTAGAGAAACGTTGACAAACGACGCAGTGATGCCAGTTTCCGAGTTATAACTAAATTCCCGGAACTTAATTGCCACACCGCGTATTGTTTGATATTGATTTAGAAAGAAAGTTGTACCAGACTGCATAATATTAAAATTGATGTCAGAATGCAGGATACAAATTCGGTACGACAGTATTAAACGCACAGTTTTTCTAAATGTGTTATCATTATCGCGATAACATCTAGACGAGCCACAACCTGATAGGCAACCCGTGTTAAACAACATCCCTTCGTTAATAATATTAAATCGCCCAGTTTGGTAACAATGTCCTTAAAAATCTTATCTGTAAGTTTATAGCATCCCTTAAATCTACACCCAAGGGTCCTTAAATATCTATACGAGTACACTGAGAACCGAGAAGTTTTCAGCAGAAAATTAAAACATAAAAATATCATCAGGGGGATGATTCTATAGTTAAGGACTATCTAATCTTACATGACCAATTTATTTATGTGAATGATTAAGTTTGAATGATTTGTATAATGAATATCAACCACACCTTCCTTTTGGACGGCCAAAGAAATAGGGGTTGTCGGTGGAGCTAAGAGGTTTCTTTTGTTTACACTTTCTCTGATGTGCCGCTCAATGGGGGTAAGTCGTAAAATTTAACTACCTAAACAGTATCTCTATTTGTGTGTTCATTAGCCCAGTCAAAACAAAGGACAGCGGATAGGGTTTTAACATTTTTATCGACAGATTTACATATAATATTCAACATGTAGTTCTTTTACTTTATTTATTGAATCAACATCAACAGTACAAGTTAATAAAATTTAACAAAGGAAAAGTACTACAAAATAAGCACATATTAATTTAAATTGCAGGGTGTTTCTTAATGCGCCATTGTATTATCTTCACTTTTCATTTCTTTACACTTCTTGATTTATTTGATCAAGTGCATTTTTACAGTTACTTAAATTACTTAAACATATCTTAGGGAGGCCATGCAAAACAATAATAATAAGAAGCCGTCACCTTATTTAATATTGTGTATTGCCAAATTAAGCTTATTTCTTAAAAATATTAAGTTTTTATAATGGCTTATGCATATTCAAATACTCAAATGGCCAATATGGTTTACATTTATGGCCTTGTAGATGGAAATGGTAGTGAGGCTAGGCGAATTTATATGGAAAGATTTCTAAATCATCCAACTCCAATTCCACGAGTGTTTAGAAATGTTTTTCAACGTCTTTCGGAGTCAAGATCATGTCCAATTCCTGGAAGACTTTTGAGTGTTAGAAGAAGCCATTCTACACAAAAGTTAAAAAGACGCAAATACTAGGAAGATCACTGCAAATCTTAATATGAATCATAAATTAGTTTGGCCCGTTCTGAAGCATGAACAGTTTTATACCCGTATATATATATATATATATATATATACCTACGTACCTTTATTTACCACTGCTATATTGTTTACCGAAGAAGTTCATTTTTCCAGAGATGCTATAATGAACTTCCACAATAAACACGTTTGGTCTGATGAAAACGTGTATGAGTGGGTATTATTGGAAATTTTCATGTTGGTCTTTACTTTTTACCAATAACTTTAATCGGTGCCTCCTACAGACATTTCCTTGAAAACGTTTTATGCGTTAAGACAAAGAATGTGGTTTACGCACGATGGGGTTCCCACACAATCACCCGATTGAACCCTATTGATTTGAACATTTATTATAATAAATCATAGTAAAGTAATTCCATTGTTAATTAATTATTTTGTTATTATTTTAAGTAATGTAATGTGTATCGCAAAAATAAACTTGACCAAATAAATCAATTTTGTTGTTAATTGGTTTGGAATACAAAATAGTATAAAGAAACAAAAAGTGAAGATAATACAATGGCGCGTTTTATACAGGGTGAGGTAATTTTAACACATTTTCTGTAAAACGTATAAAAAAGCCATAGTGTGTCTATTAACACGAAGATTTTACATATCCTAAATTAGATACTGGAAAATCTCACTTACGCAGCAATTCTTTTTAAATGTATTAATGTATACTTATATTTTACCAAATAATCGCAGAAAACTATAAAATAAAATTCAGTGTTCAAATTGTAGGAACGATGTATCAATTTGTTTTCATATATTTTCCTCAATTATTTCCAAAAATCGGGCAACTATTTCATACCAATGTTTGCTCTCTATAATTCCAATGCGTAAGATATAAACTTAGTCTGAAATACGATGAATTTTGTAAATAAAAACGACACCACTTCTAATATGGTAGCAAAACAGTATATTAGGTGATACAAAACAGCAACTACGTGACAAATTGTTGTGTTCTATTTCTCCTACGTAACAAAAATTTGGCAGGGAAAATCTCGTAAATTTTTATTGCTATACAGCAAAACCCAAGTTTACAATAGTTTACCATAAAAATAATACTAAATTTTTGAGTTATTGTAGTAAAGTGACCAAATACTAAATATCAGCTAAAAATAACGTTCTTTTCAAATATAGTCATTTCGTCAAACCCCAAACTACACTATTTGTCTAATGAAGCATTTATGGTCAACCAAGAAAATTTGAAGTCGGTCTGATAAGTAGTAGTAGTAGTATTCGAATTAAACGATAGCAAGACATGACGTCATTGCCTCCTACGGCTTTTCAGTGGTATTTGTTTGTCTCGAACTCAGGCAAAGGTTCTTGGTTTTTGCGTTAAATTAAGATTAGCAAATGCTACCTACTTTATGCCGTATGTATTATGTTACAAAATGAATAATAAAGTGGAATGATATGGTTTGTAAAGGAGGTACGTAGGTATATATTTATTTAAATTTTAAATCAAGTATATTAGAAATTATTATTAAACTGATTTTATTATACCTAATACAACTTTGGAGTCTGAATCTGGAATTGAGGGGAGGGTAGCAAAACGGCTACAGCACTTAGGCTCCATTGGATGTCTTGTACATCCTCCTCCCATTAGGAGATCAATTCATCTGAGCGGCCAACCAATCTAATAAGGAGAAAAAGGTGGTGACGCTGCTCAGGGGGATCTCTCTAATGTAGGCCATAGAAGGCCATCGTTCTCCCAACACGGATTCTCTTATTGACGAGATGGCAGTGCACTCACAGAGTGCATGAAGTATTGTCTCGTCTTCCTGTTCGCAACCCCTACAAAGAGGTGTTTCTCACTTCCTCATGTAATAGAGGTGCTTCCTTAGCCAGCAATGTCCAGTTTGAATACCTGTCACCAGACGAAAATTTGTCCTAGACATAGCCAGGTACTTTTTGGCGGCTGTATCCTTGCAGGGGTATTCTAGGAACTCCTTAGCAAATCGACAGCCATTTGTTTGATCCCAAAGTTTCCTAAACTCTTTGTGGGTGTCCTCTTTGATAATTTCAACAAATGCTGACAACAAAAGCATTCTGGATGGATCAGGTCCAAAAATATTGAAACCCAATGCACTCCTAGCCAGCTTGTCACCTACTTTATTGCCATTGCACCGGTCGTGATGCCCTTTTACCCTGCATACAAATATTCTGTTGTTGGTTGAGGCCACTACCAGTGCCTGATGGCATTCCCATGCTGATCTAGTTGTTTTCTTATGATTATGTAAGATCAGTAGTGATTGTCTACTATCTGTGTAGATTCTAATAGTTATACTGGTAATTCCGTTTGTACCACGGCAGCATGGCTATCCATTGACCACTGGTATCGGATATGTAAGGATCTGGAATAACTTCCACATCCTACACCTTCCTTCTTTTTTAATCCGTCTGTGAAGATGTTCATTACATCTTCGCTGGCGGTCTCCTCATTTGTGATAAGCACCGTGCAGGGTCTGTCAAACACAAACTTGGGAGAAATGCCTACAAAAGGGGTATCTTCCTGAAGACCCAATTCCACAGACCACTCCTAACTTCTCCACATCCTACATCAGGTATAATACCAGTATCTCTGAAGCGAAGCATAGTTGCCGAAGCCACTTTTTTACTAGAATAGTAAAAGATCGACTGAACAAGTATCACAACGAACAAGTGGGAGAGTACCAGGGGGAATTTAAAGCTGGCAGATCGACTGTAGATCAAATCTTTATTATGAAGCAGCTGAATCAGGATACCTATGAGCATAATCTAAGTTTGCATATGTTATTCACAGATTATAAACAGGCATATGACACAATTAGAAGGAAAAGCTTGTATGAGACAAAGATAAAAATTGGGGATTCCAAGCAAGTTGAGAAAATTAGTGGAAATGACTATTAGCGAAACCAAGAATAAACTAACAATGGAAGGTGAGATATCTGAGGAATTTATAGTAAAGATGGGCCTGCAACAAGGTGATCCGTTGTCCACAGTTCTTTTCAACCTAGTCCAGGAAATAATACTGAGGAAAAGTGGCATAAGGACAAGAGGCTTGATTTTTCGTAATAGACACCAGTGTTTGGCTTATGCCGATGATGTAGTCCTAATGGCGAGGTCCAAAAGAAATAGTAAATATATTTAGATTACTAGAAAATAAAGCAAAACAATATGGATTAAGTATTAACGAAAAGAAAACTAAATATATGGTAATGAACGATAGTAACGGGAATGGAACTACTAACTTGGCCATAAATTGTATAGGAAATAAAAAGTACAACAAATGGAATATTTAGGAGTAACACTATCATGGAAAGGAGAAGAAGAAAAAGAGATAGAAAAACGATTAGCAAAAGGAAGTAAGGCTGCAGGAGGGTTATCACGGATTTTAAAGGCAAAACATATACAAAGAGCTACAAAGATAAGATTGTATCAAACAGTAATAAGACCCACAGTTACCTACGCTTGTGAACCATGGACAATGAACAAAAAGGAAGAAATGAAACTTGAAATATGGGAGCGCAAAATTCTAAGGAAGATCTATGAAGGAGTAAAAGATAATGGTTAATTTAGAAGACGGACAAATAAAGAATTAGAAGAGTTATTCAAAGAACCGAATATTGTACAGGTTGTGAAAATGCAAAGAGCCAGATGGCTGGGTCATATATCCAGAATGTCTGAGGACAGATGGGTAAAAATATTAATGAGAGGAGAACGAGGGAGAAGAAGAAGAGGGCAGCCTAGAAAGAAATGGTTAGAAGAAGTCAAAAAATATTTAGGAGATATAGGAGTTACCGACTGGGAAAAGGAGGCGAAAGATAGAGTAAAATGGAAAAGGAGAGTGAAAGAACTCGTAGCCAAGGACCACTAGGCCTGTAGTGCTGATATATATATATAATAAAAATGACCCTATCGCATTTCCTACATGATTCATTGCAGTTTTGATATACATAAAAAACGAACAGTAAAAAAAATATTGGCTTTTGGACTCGGCGATGACCTTCTTTATGCCATGAAACTTTGCCCTGTAAAGGTAGAAGAGAAGGCACAAAATAAAATTTCAAAAACCGAAACATAATTACGAGCATTGATAATTATTACTTGTGACTTGTTTTTGCGGCAAGTTGGATCAAACGTAATTGTTGTAATTACTTGAATAATAACACGTATTAAAGCCTAACAAACCTGTATTTTATTATTGTTGAAAAATCGTCTTAAGTGGCAAATCTGCAATATCTTCTTGTTAAGGATGGAATAATAAAGTTACATATAAATATACACCGTACATAGTAGGTAGTAATATCGTTGAACTCGTGTTGTTTTAGTTAGTTAAATTACAAATAAATTGGCACTCTAGACTTTTCAAGAAACGAGTAAAATAAGCGAAGACTAATGAATTTTATGTTGCGCAATAAAACTAAGTGTGAACGCCACCATAAAAGTAAAAAGAAACGAATCAAATGATGATGAGGGATGGATTGAGCTACAGCTAACGAGAAGAAAAACTATAACTATCACGTTGCGACATATCAACTTGAGTGTTAATACATTTTTACAATGTTTACCTACTTTTCTGTTATACTTGTCAGACAAATGTAAAAAGTTAGGGACTCACCGTACAGGGCGTTCCAAACTCGATGGTATGGGTCTACCGTGGGGATACAAAAAAAAATAAATAAATTTGGGATATGTGGTGAAAAATGGGATGAGGTAAGCTCCATTATCAATCGAAGGTATTATCCTAGGGATTTGACAGAAACCGGTAATGACGCCTCAATTATATTTTTTTCCAGAAATATACCCAAATTTTTTCCTGTCAAAAAGCTCTCTTTTCTCTAATACATATTTATTAGACATTTTTATGTATTACTTCCAGTTTAAAAGTTATGAGCAATATAGTCCTAAAGAGTCTAAAAAATACCACCTAAAAATCACATTAGCAGTGGAAGGATCAAGCTGTCGTTGGAAAATAATTGATTTTTCGTTGCTCAAACGATAACTTTTAAACGGGAAGTTATACAGAAAAAATCTCTAATAAAAGTTTATTAGATCGGATGGATCGGTCAGTGGTCGCGCGGTTTAAGGCGTCAGTACTTGAATCGAGGTGACTGGATGGCTGTGGGTTCGATCCTCGCAGCCGGTAGACCGTATATAAGTTATATTCGTGGAGAGATTGGCACTCTCTCTGCGGGTATGGTAGGGTGGAAGAATTTTGGCTTGGGCAATGTGATAGATTGATACCGGTTGACATTTGACTACCCCCCTAATTAATGAGGTTTTCCAGGTTTCCCTCATTCCTGCACTGAATGGTGGTTAGGGCCTACCAGCGTAAGTCGTTCCTGGGCGCAAATGCGGCCTGCTTAATAATAATATGCCGCCCCCTCTCCCGCACAAGTCTTCGACTTCTGGGCTAATCCTCATGATTAGAATGAGGGGTAGAGATATTATTATTATTAGAAAAAAGAGAGCTTTTTAACAGGAAAAAAAGTGGGTATGTTTTTGTGAAAAATATAATTGATGACATCATTAGTCGAAAGTCCCAAAGATAATAATTTCGACTGAAAATGGAGCTTACACCTCATTCCATTTAACACCACGGGTCCCAACTTTTATTAAAATGTTTTGTATTCTCAAAGTAGGCCCATACTATTGAGTTTGAGACACCCTGTACATCTTTCTGTTCTTAAATCGTACGAAACGAGGCTGACCAACGTCTTAGGAAAGACAAATTGGGTGCTTTTTATTAAAAAATGTGGTCTTCAGTCTACTATTTTTATGTTTGGCAGAGTCCTGGTCTTGCCTACATCTTCGACAGAGCCTGCAAAATAGAATTTGGCGACTAGTCAATGGTAAATTCTTATATACTTCACAAATTGGAACAAAAAAATGAGTTTATGATAGAAACTTGATAGTAAACTCCCGCAGAATGTACTGTTTTTGTTTTCTGTACCACGAAATATTCATTGCCCTAATTTTGCAACAATGCTGCATTAAATTTGTAACACAATAACATACACAGCGATGGCAAAGCGACAGTGACAGCTCTTTCAAAATACGGAAGGCAAAAACAGCAGACAAAAAAAATGTTTGTTAAAATACAAATTGCTTGGGCAAAAAATCGAATTTTATTTTTGAATCGACTCATCGATTTATAGAAAAAATCGGATCGGAATATCGATTCGGATCGTGATATTGCATCGAATTGAAATATCGAATCAATTTGAAATGTTGAATCGAATCGAAATGTCGAATCGAATCGGTAGTAAACCTGAAAATCGTTAATATTAAAGTTTATATATGAATTTTGGTTATATCAATTAGAATAAATTTATCGAAAAATTAAATTGGACTATTAAGTCGAGAATCGAATCTGAACATATATGTACTTTTCTGGCATACCACTGCCAATTTTTTCTCTGTGATGTTTTAGTTTATTAAATATTAAATCACCTTCAGACGCTACAAAATACATTTTCATAACATTCATTAGTTACAAAACATGTAAAAAATAAAAAGTCACACATGGTTGCATTTAGAATGTCATTCCGATTAAAAAATTAAAAACCTATAGGATGTCTCATTTAAAAATCGAAAGTTGATGTCGATTTAAAAAAATTGAATCGACAATTAAATGTTATGATTCAGTTTTGTTCATTTCGAATCGATAAGCCATTCGATATTTCGATTTTTATTTTTTCGATGGATCGATTCAAAAATACAAATCAATTCAAGTCGATATATCGTTTTATTGCACAGAATTAATCGATGTGTCTCAAATAAAATTACTTATACGATTTCAGTACGATACGGATCGATTTTTTTGATGAATCGAATATCGATTAATCTTAAATGGACAGAACATTGATTTTCGTTACTTATGTACTGTTTCATTATTAAAAAATATATATACAAAAATACTATTCCAATAAAACAGACGTTATTGTTTATAAAGAAAAATAGAACAACAACAAAGATAAATATATCGTGCCATTGTGTTAAATCATTTACCAAATACTCGTAATAAATGTTTGAACTGCGCTATCTTTCGCCAATTTCATTCATCTGTCTTTGTGAAGAAAGTAAACGTCATTAGTCTGTTGTAATTTTCATCAATTCTATGTCAGAACGATTCTGCCATGTGAAGCATTGCCTAACAATGAATCTACAATACCTTACTTACTCTACAATCATTATTGGGCATCAGGTCCAACGTATGGATAATATTGAAAAAATAAATATTAATATATTTACTGAAATACTTATATTTCTTTTACTAATTGAAGTATATTTGAAGAAAGTGTTAACAATGAACTGTTATTTATTCTGAAGTCTACTTTTTGTCTAAAATTACCTATCTACATAAATACCTTTATTACCGATATATAAACCTTATAACGTTTTTAACACCTTGCTTCTCACATTTCAGTAGCAAAGCGCTCGAATATAAATATGAGAATCATTGAAAATAAATATACGTCATGAAATATAATCGTATTTAAATTTAATTCCAATATACAAAGTTATGTCAACACAAAGAAACAATTTAAAAGTGTAGCGATTTTTCCATAAAGTAACAAATAAGTTGTAATTATTCTCTTACGCAAAACGGTCATTTATGCCCTTCAGGACTATAGAATACCTACTTGACTATATGTTTTTTACAGCAAAATTATTTCTAGGACGGCCCTGCATCTAGCAGTTATGTGTAGAAATACAGGGTGATTCAGTTTTTAATGAACAAACTTCGAGGGTAAGTAGTACTAGGTTTTTACTTAAGCCACCGGAAATATAGACCCCATGACTTCCATTTGTGTACAAAATGTAGGTACTTATTTAAATATTTTGAAATAGCAGTTGCCTAGCATTATTTTTCTACTTACCTTCGAAGTTTGTTCATTAAAAACAGAATCACCCTGTACGTGCTTGTACTGATTATACTATTAGCCGCATGAGGTTTTTGATTTTTTCTTCATTTTCTCATACTCTACCTCCAATTCAAACTAGGCATGCGATGCTCAAACCACCAATGCTAGGCAACTGCTATTTCGAAATATTTAAATAAGTGCCAACATTTCGTACACAAATGGAAGTCATGGGTCTGTATTTCCGGTGGCTTGAGTGAAAACCTATAAAACAAAAACACTTGTTGGCACATTTACAAAAGCAAATAAAATTAGATTAAAGTTTGTTTCAAAAGCCAAAGGAACCAAATTTCGATAAGACGATGACAAACCATTTTATTCCTAAATAATTCAGTTTTAAAAAGAATGAAACAGAGCATACACATTTTTCAAACTAACACAACGCTTAGTATTTTTAAATTAAATACCTTTTAACTAAAGTAGTAGCTCGACAAGTCTGAATCTCTTTTCAATTCATGGGTACCGTATGCCATCCACAGTAGTACCAGGAAGTAACGGTATTTAAGTAATATACAGGGCGTCTTGCTGAAAGTTTGATTCATTTCTTGCCCGCTACATTTCTACTTTTTAATTAAGTTTCGATTTAGCACATATCTATTAATAACAAAGTTATTGTTACAGATGTGAAGGCGTTAAAGAATTCTAATCGTTGTTATAAAGAACCAAAACAAAAATATGTTGAAAACACTTAACAGTTACGTGTACGAACCAAACAAATATATCAATTAATATGCGGTTCACTGAACACAGAACTCATTTTGGAGATTAATAGAAAATTGGTATTACACTGGTAGGTGAGTGCGTACAAACAGTGCTTTCAAAAAAGTAAACAGTCCATTAATTTTTTTAACAGACGTTTATCTGGTGTGTTTACTCTATTGTTTGTTAATCAAATATCAGAAAAGTTGATGCTTGCTGTTTATATCAATTTTTAAAATAAAACTGATAGTTTCCATATGACATTGTGTTTTCTTTAAATAGGACATTCAGAAGCCATAAATATGCCTCAATAATATTTAGCTATCATGTCATTGTACTTAGGGTGTTAAAAAAAGAGTGTAAAATATTTAAGGAGGTAATAGTATGAACCAAAATAAGCAGAAAAGTCTCAATAAACATGGACCCGCAAAGTAACGGTTGCGGAGATATGGAATGTTTTATGTTTTTTATTTTGCAAAAACGTGTATTTTCTTGTAATAGTTGGTTGATGTTTAGTGACATAAACAGTACGTATTTGACAGTTGTTCTCAGTACACAAGTTTTCTTTCGCTATGGCTGGTTACTCTAACGCAGAGTTAACAGACATGCATTTCATGTATGGTCGTGCTAATGGGAACGCCACCAAAGCGCCGTCTTTATGTTGACGCTTATCCAAATCGCCAGATTTCTTCACAACGCATGTTTGGAAGAATTCACCAAAGATTGCGTGATACCAGTTCCTTGAGCAAACAGTGCCATTTATCCGGAAGACCAAGGTCGGTATCCACTCCTAGAGCAGAAGAAGAAATTCTAGCACTGGTAGAGCAGAATCCAAGTACACGAGTGTGCGGAGAATATCAGCCAAGGAAGGAATTGGTGGTTCTCTTGTTTGGAGAATCCTTCACGAGCAGCTGCTTTATCCATACCATGTGCAACGAGTACAGGCCTTAAATCCAATAAATGATCATTAAGCACGTTTGATTTTTGGCCGCTGGTTTCTACGTTATGATACTGAAGACCCTCGTTTTCTTGCAAACATTCTTTTTACTGATGAGGCCGAGTTCACAAGAAATGGAGTGTTTAATTTTCACAATAGGCATATTTGGGCCGACGAAAATCCTCATGCTCTAATAGAATCTGGACTTCAGGCACGTTTTTCATTAAACATTTGGATGGGTATTGTAGGTGACAGGTTTCTAGGTCCTGTTGTTTTACCAAACCGATTAACATTACCTCAACTTTCTGCAGAACACAATGTATGAGTTTTTGGAAGACATTCTTTTGAATCAGAGGCAACAAATTTGGTTCCAGCATGATGGTGCTCCAGCTCATTTTTCCATGGCCGTTAGAGAGCATTTACACCAAACTTTTCCACATAGATGGGTAGGAAGGGCCCTGTTTTGTGGCCTCGAAGATTGCCTGATCTGAACCCTCTAGATTTCTTTGTTTCGGGATATTTGAAGACATTAGTGTATGGTACTCCTGTAAATAACCTGGAAGAGCTGCAGCTACGGATTAATCAAAAGTGTCAAGAAATCCAAACCAAGGAGGGTGTTTTCGACTAAGAGTTCGAATATCGTTCAGACAAAGATGTCGTGCCTGCTTGAAAATGGACGAAGGGCACTTTGAACATCTTCTGTAACTTTGTTTTTTGTTTGTTAAAAACTTCCTTTGTCGGTTTATTCCTAGTAAAATAAAATGTTTGAAACACGACATTACTTTGCGGACCTATGTTTATTAAGACTTTTCTGCTTATTTTGGTTCATACTATTACCTCCTGAAATATTTTACACTCTTTCTTTAACACCCTGTATGTATTAATACAACACTTGTAGTCACCACTACAGAGACACAATTGTAGTATTATTTAATAAATTGTATTAAAGTAGTGTGCAAAGGTGGTCGTGTACAAAAATAAAAAAGTCAGACCAGCGAGGCGAGAAGTATAATAGGTTTTCTATTATCGCATTTGTATATATTGGTTATGGATGATTTTGGTTAATAGTGTATCTGCGATTATGTCACATACGAGTATTAGATTTGTTTCTGCAGCAATTAGAAACGGTTTAAACTGTCAGAAAGCTCTGTCCAACTAGTAACTCATTCTCAACTTAACTGGTCGAATATTCCTAACCGTTTTTATTTGTTGCAGGAATAAACATATTGAATAAAAAAATATTTAGATAATACCCATTAATAATACACCGTTAGATAATATGTTGATCAATTTCGGGGCAAGTATCCCATCTATCTATCACCCAATAGTGCTTCGAGATTACTACAAAATTATAAGCATACATATAAAAGTATGTCCAACAATACCTTCTGTACCTTTTTATACAAAGAAATTGAAGTTGTCTATCATTAAGATTAATTAGTACTTCTTGGTAATTACAGATGACGAAGATTGTGCTTATCTACATGAGAAGTCTTGCTTCTAAAAATAGTAAGCTTACTTATTCAAATATTAAATATATTTTGAGTACATGCTACATGCTTTTTAATAATTTTGTAGTAAGTAATTATTTCTTAATTAATGGTAAAATTTTAGCCGTCTCCAGGCAGATCTTAAGAAATATATTTGGACATATAATTATGTTTGACTAATCTCTCACCGGTCTAATTTTAAAAATAACAAATATACTTCAGCTTTTTTGAAGAATTAATAGGTTAATTACTTTTCTTTATATTTCATTTTTTTTAATACATTTTTAAAAAAGAAATGTTGCTGAAAGAAATATGTGCGATCTAGTAAATCAAACAATTCATTTTGTACTGACAACACAAAATAATACAAAAACAATTGACAAATGCAGTCGTCAATATCACGTCAAAGGTAAAATAATCAAAGCATATAAAATCTGACAGTTTTTGTTGTCATAAAAGAGACGTGTTTTATGTAATGCTATAAGGGTGTGACATTTTCAGACAATGGCAATTTATTTGGTTTTTTAAACGCATAAGAAAGGGGATGCATCTTTCGTTTAATATGCCAACTTGGAAATTACTCCAATTTGTTAGGAGGCGGTTTGTTTTGACAGATGCGTATGAAATCATTTATAAATATGTAGCAAGAGCAAAATTTAGATGCTTGTATAAATATCCACAGCTGCACTATTTAAAAGAAAATCTTATTTCCCATCCCTTAACGAATATTACAAAAAATTATAAACAAAGTATAACAAAAAACGGAAAAGTAAGCAGTAAACATTATAAAGAGCAAACATTACGTTACTTATGGTATTATGGCATCTACAACGAAAAAAATATTTATTTGGTTTCAATAAAGATGATTACGGTGTACACTGAAAACATGATTTATGTAAATTTACCATTATTTGTTGAAAGCTATTATCTCGAAAATGGTCAATTATACATTTATTCCTCAAAACAATGTATTTTCATTGCAAAACTTAATAAATTGTTTCTTATTAGCGTACAACCACTATAACAAGTTTAGATTAAACTTTTTGAGGAAAACACGTTTGAAAACATGACAAAAAGCACTGAATTTTACCGTTTCGCTCTGTATCGCATTTCGTCAAAAACAGGGGTCACAGTTGTGTTTTTACGACACCCGGTATATCAAGCCTTGAAACACTATTTTTATTAGTTTTGGATCGAAAGAATCGTAATAGAAAAAAGAATTTTTAAGGATTAACAACGAAAATAAAGTTCCTAGAACCAATTCATGTAATCCAGCAATATAATGTTATTGTATCTGATTTAATTTCTTGTACTGAACATCAGATGCGAGTTAACACGACTAGATGAAGATTTTGAAAATAAATGTATGTAAACTGGAACATTTAAACAGATTTCGAGAAGGTGGCGATGGAAGATAATGTAAAACAATTGACAGAGCATGAAAGCTAAAGCAATTAAGAGAGACATAATAATTAACATCCTTAATAGCTGATTGTAGACAAGTACTAGAGGTGCCACGAGGTGTGGTCCAAGAGCACACCCTTGTGGAGCACCATGATTATTTATCGATAAGTATTAAAAGCGACGGATATGTGTTCTGAGTGGGCAAAAAGGATGTATATTTTCATTTAAAGGAATGGACGAGATTTAAGTTAATTAACCTATTCCATGTCAAACTGTTGTATAGTACGGGGTGTCTTGAATTCAAAGGACCAAGCTTTACAAGGTGATAGAACTTTTTAAACTAAAAAAACAAGTTCATATAAATATCAATTGGGAAATGTTTAATTAACAAAATTAATGACTTTAATTGTAAAGATAAAAATATGAAAATATTATGCTGATTTCACATTTATCAAATTAATTTAATATTTTTTTTTGCTATTTACTACTGGTTTTATTTCTTCTTAAACATTAAAAAAAATCTTTATTTATTACTTCTGTTTATTATGTTTTACATCACGTAAATTGTAGAAGCAAGTAAATAACATGTTATTTGGAGTTGAAATGAAGCGCTGAATGCAATAAATGAGAAAAAATGTAAGTTTGTTTTACCATTGCTTTTCTAGACGCCCAGCATACATTCTGGTAGCTTAATAGAAAAGTTTAATTGATTCTTTACAATTGTATATTTTAATTCTATAGATGAACTTAAACTTACCTACCTTATATATATTTTAATTTAACTTACATTAAAATGGTCTTCACAAACAAACAATGTTGCAAATCTTCCTTTCTTCGCGCTTCATCGCTCTGTACCACATTTTTCTTTTAATTTTGTGGCCTGTGAAATATTTTTTATTAGACGCTGATGCTGTATTCGTTCATTATGGCATAATGCAATAATTCTTACATTTGCCTGGTGAGGTGCACTTTCTGTGCCCATTTTACGAGTCTATTTGCAACTTTATTCAATACCAATGTATATTAACCACACTAACACCTAATAATATCACAAATGACAAAATAACTCTTCAATATATGTACTGCATTGTCTGAAAGCATGGAAATCGTATATAGATATGGACTAAATCACACTGCTGCATTTAGGTATACAACTGCGAATTGCGTCTGACGTCAGAGGTCTACGTTGTGACGGCGACCGTTTTCTGGAGGTATGGCCAGACTAAGTTTTCAAATACCGTTTTCAGGCTAATCTTCCACGAAATTGTCGAGAACAAACGCCATTTCGACGTCTTTGGAAAAATCATGAAATTATCTTCAAATCAACTAAAGGTCAAAGGTATCAAAGTTTCTGCAGGAACCGTTTTATTTGCAACAGCAGTGGCGTGGACGTGAATAAAGTGTAATTATTATACTGTATTAAATAAGATTTTTTACATAGCATATGAATACTAGTCATACTTAACTAAACCGAGAACTATGATTTATTTTATTTACACTCTTATCACATTATCGCAGCTTTAAATCTCCAGGTTTGTCTTTACTTGCTGTTTTTTTAGTAGGGCTACAGCTGCCGCTTTGTCGCAGATATAGATCTACAAACACACCTAGAAGAATTTTTAAGGAAAGGGTAATTTATTACGAAACGGACACATTCCCTTTGGCCCTAATTTGGAGAAATTTTAAACAACTGACACAAATAGATAGCGCCTTACAAGGGCTGTATACGATTTTGGATACGGACTAACGAGTGACAAGTTGCATCGGACAGATAAAAGAAATGTTCCATTTTACTCGACTGAAGATTTCAGTGAAAGAAAGGTCTATTTGTCCCGATGCTGCTGGTATATAAATTAGAAAGTGAGGAAAATTTGGAACAGGGACAATCAGAATATATTTTGATACAATTACAGACACAAATTGGCGAGATTCATAAAAACTTGTAGTTCTGAGTGATATAATAAACACTAACGTTACGGGATGTTAAATTCCCGTCATTAATACGTACAGTGCTCCTGAGCGAAATTTATAGTTGTTTGGTTGGTAGTAAATAAAATTTATGCGCCCCAAGAAACACCCATTAAATTAAATATGTAACGGATGCGTTTAAAAATGCATAAATATGAATTTAAAAAATTATCCACGCAAAAATTTACCTTAAGTTTCCAACTTTGGGGATATTTTGGATACATATTATTGAAATAGTGTTTTCTACAAATACAAATACTTTTAGACATTTAAGAACTGAATAATATAGGGATTAGCAAATAACAGGAATGTTATCCCATGTCACCTGCGAATATTTGAAAGTGCCGAGATAAAACACAGGTATAACGACAGAAAGCGGTCTAACCAACAAATTTTTAGGTACACATATCTCTCAAAATACGTTTTTTTTTATAATTTAACTTTACATGTAAATTTTCTTATAATGTAAACTTACATAGTTCTGCATATAAGATTGTTTACTTTTGTTTATAAGTATGTGAAAATAATTGTTAAAATGTGAGGTTAGAATAGCAAAATAATTTGTGTCAATAAATGTAATGTAATAAACAAAACATCAAGAATTTTATTTTTGGCAACCTTAACTTTTTCTCTTACAGTATTATAAAAAAATATATATTAAACCGATGATGACAATCTTAATAAATTTAATTTTATATAATTTATATTGAAAATTAAACTAAAAATTATCCATTAACCCACGGTTTCAACATCTTTTCAACTTTTCTGTGATAATTTTGTATGATGTTAGGAAATGTTGGTAATACCGCCTCTAATTTAGTTTCTCATTAATTCAACATTATCATCGAAATCAGCATCTTCATAAACTTTTTGTTTCAAATATATACAGCGAATTTTACAAACTCTATGACAAACTTAAGTTGTGTGGACAAGTTGATGTATATTTGGGTATCTTCGTCGGTATTCTCGGGCTGCTCGGTTAGCCAGTCTGATGGTTGAAATAGATTGGATTGTTAGGTCCTACTGGGTGACCACAATGATACCTATCCTGACCTAACCTCTTGATTTTTATTTATAGATATTTTTTGAAGGAAAATGTATATTCATATGACTTGTGGCATAACATAGATATTTTAAAGGAATAACTTAGGGAGGAAATTGACCACACATACTAAAATACAGTTTATTTAATTTATAAAGAGTTTAGAAAAATGTATTTATCAGCGTCATGTTTACAGTTAATATGTACAGGATGTCTCAAACTCGATAGTATGGGCCTATAATGGGGATGCAAACATTTTTAATAAAATTTGGGACACGTGCATGGTGTTAAATGGGATGAGGTCCATTTTCAGTTGAAAGTATTATCTTTGGGCTTTGAGTGAAACGACTAATGACGTCATCAATTATATTTTTTCCAGAAACATACCCAATTTTGTTATGTTAAAAAGCTTTCTTGTTTTAATGAACTTCTTATAGAGAAATTTTTATTACCTCACTAAAAAAAATTAATCTAGCTAAATTTACTAACCTAGTTTAATGGAAACATTCTATAAATATCTAATAATATTAATTTATTGGAATAATAAATTTTATAGTTAGATATTTGACTCAACTTAAAGGAGGCCACCTGAAGAAGCAATCCTAAAAATGCAGAAATCGGTCAGATCTCATCTATTGTAGTTGAATTTTCGAGTTCCCACATTTTCAAAAGTGAACTTAGATATTTATAGAATGTTTTCATTAAACCAGGTTAGTAAATTTAGCTAGATTATTTTTTTTAGATAATTATTGAATAGAGCTTTGTCTGTGGAATTGTTCATTAGGGACCATCCATAAATTACGTCATACAAACTTTAGGACTTTTTAACCCCTCCCTCCGTCCTTGTCACAGGTAGTCACATTTTCAGAACCCCCCTCCCTCCTGATGTGACATCACACATTTTTAAAATTTATGTATGTATTTAAAAATAATCAAAAGAAAACAGTTATTTTTACTTTTTTCTTACTTTTATTATATAATCTAATAAAATCGATATAAAGTCAAATATTTTAGATAACAGAAAAAACAAACGACTAGTTAGAAAGCAATAAATGACTAATTATGTTTATTAAAGATACAACGCCGCTCTAGATGTAAACTGTTGTTGCTTAGAGATAATCTCATAGCGAGAGTGCTAAATTATTAATAAATATAGATCGTTTGTAAATTTTTTAAATTTTTTATTCACATATAAATTTCGCGTTATGGATTTTGAATTTTAACATGTGATGTCACAAAGTTTTTGACCCCCCCTTTCCCTTGTCACACTATGTCACATTCCGGTGATACCCTCCCCCCCATTAACATGTGGCGTAATTTATGGATGACCCCTTAGCATACCTAGATGTTTGGTATCAGAGAGCATATATGACTTCATTGATAGGAATTATAGAAGATTTGATATATATTAGGTTAAAATACCTTTGTAATACACTGAATAATTACTTTCATCGAAGAAATGTAACATAAAAGTTTATAGGTATAGTCATCTCCACTTGTGAACACACTGTATATATCCGGATGTTTATATGTAACTAGAATTCCTCAATAAAAATTCTAAACATATATTCATTTCTATTTCTATTTTATTAGTTGTCACGGTCTGCATGGAGTATATGGAGTTTGTATTTTTAGGATGCTACTTTAAGATCTTGATAGCTAGCAGACTATTGCAGATTTCTGTATTGGTTTAATATACACACAACGTCAAAAGTCTTGAACCGAATACATTTATAAAAGTATATTGTTTTCTGAATCTTTTTTTTAAGTATATGTTCGATAAACTGAGTACTTAGAAAATTTAAAACCAGCAAATGTGTGACATTTTTGACAAAATTTATCAAATCAAAAAGAAGTAACAAAGCAAGTTCCCTACTTAACTAATAGTCGGTATGACCTCCACCATGTTCCAATAGCATATTGACATGTTTGTGCATTGAGATAATCAAGCGGTTAACGATCTCTTGCGGAATATTGTTCCATTCCTCTTCTGCCGCCACGACTAACTCATCTGCAGTCTGAGGTGGAGGAATATGGTTATGAATGGCTCTAGCAACCAAATCCCACATGTTTTCAATAGAATTAATCTCAGAGTTGGCCGGCTAATCTAATCTATCGATATATCCTGCTTCGAATGTCTCTTGAACACTTCTTGCGCGATGTGATCGAGCGTTGTCGTCCATAAACACAAAATGTTCACCTAATTCATTACGTAGAGGGTAGGTAATGGGTGCAATAACTTGTCAGACGTAAGTTTGACTGGTCATATTCTGTGGTATGCGAATTAATGGGGTGCGGCGGTTGAACATTATTCCACCCCAAAACATTACGGTACCCCCTTCATACGGAGCAACTTCACGAGGGAAATGAAGCCGCTGTTGACGACCTAGTTCTATCCAGACTCTTTGTCGATTGTCATCAGTAACCAGCCCAATTCTGATTTCGTCTGTAAATAAAACCCACCGCCACTGGCGTAAAAGCCAACTCCTATGGTCTCGCGCCTACTGGAGACGGGCAGCACGATGCCTTGAAAGTAGAGTGGAGACCCGTAATGGTCTTCTAGCACGTAAATTTGCGTTGTGGAGTTGGAAAAACACTTGACTGAATACATTGCCAAACTGACCAGATTTATAAAAACATTGGTGTTCATGGTCTACAATTTTTTATTGTCTCTTTTGTTCCCTAAGTACATGTACTTCTTTACCACATGAAGAAAACCTACTAGGTTTAATCGAATCATTTTATATCCAGGGGGTCCAAGACTTTTGACGTTGTGTGTATTTTCGACAATATTTTTTTCGGCATTTGCATGTGATAAAATCAATGCACAAATATGAAAAAAAAATTCTAAGAATTCCAGGTAACACAAATAATGTTTTAATCTTGTATCAGATAAGACTTAAATAGGAGCATGTTGCGTATTTCCTAGTGGCCACCAAATTTCGTATAAATCACCAAATCACCCCACTATATCATTCACATTCACCTTAAAGTATTAAGGTAGGAAATGATTTGTTTTTCTATTATAGAGGGCGTAATATTTCTTTTCTCTGTCAAATTAGTTTTTCGGGCCGTATAAATTACCCGGATTTTCAGATTTTATAAATGATAACCCTTGAAGACTACCGATATTCTCACCCGGCGCTTACCGCAACATTTGTTTGGGGTTATAATTTATCACTACTAAAAAAAGCGAAGAAGTATTAATAGTTTCACCTCAAAAATTACTAACATTGTAAGTATACATTGTGTTGTACGTTATGAGAATATATCATTTGAATGTAAATAGAACTATTATAATACTGAATCAATATTGTTGAAGGGATTTTGTGGATTTTCATTCAGTGGCATTGTGGATAATTTTAAAGATAGAAATAACGATAGCCGACGTATTAAGTACATTACCAAAATATTATCGACGCTGTTCCCAGTTATTGTAATTCTCGTTACGTAGAATGATGGTGCGATGTCTTCGTATACAGGGTGTACAGAACAGGTGCATATAGGGGGTCGAAAAATATTAATATCTCTGAACTACTTTAACTAGTAATAATCAAATTTGGTCAATAATTTAGGTTTATTATTGGTCTTCTCTGACTATGAGTTCAAGTAAATTGAAATACTACAAAGTGTTCATTGAGGTGTGAGTCACCCTTAAAATTACAGCAAACTTTGTTTTCCATTGATCAAATTTAAAAAGAATGATAATATCCAGCGCAGAATTTAATTTAAAACACCCATTTACAACACCCTGTTTCACTGGCTCACCGTTTAGATTGACTTGAGAGTTTGTTTTAAAAACACGCTGTATATGAAACGTAAAGCTCATGATACAACCGAAAAATCTTGCGTCTCTCTCCTCAGAAGCTTCGGTAAACATTATACATTCGACTGAAACTATTATCATTTCCTAAGAAGCAAAATAAACACTCAAAATGTCTATAAATCATTATTAAAGTAACACTATGATTATAAACATGTCACAGTCTATTGGACATTATAGATTCTCGAATTTAATACAGTATATCTCTCAATGAAAATATTTGCATACTTGGTTAATAAAAGTCGAGTCGAATTCAAAAACGTTTTATCGAAGAAGCTCGTTTTAATATTTCAACAAAATGTGCGGCGATACAAAAACAGACTTCATTCTTTTCTTTGAGGCTGTCATAAATACAGCAACAAGGATATGAAAATGGAGAAACGACGATGGGATACATTCTTGATTAAAATGTTTGTAGAATGTGGCAGTTTACTTATATGAACATTTTGTACCTAACAGATAATGTTCGGTCAATGTAAAATAAACAATTTTTGTTTTCGGTTTTGAAAATCGATAAAACAGTCATTCAACCTTAAATTAGAAGTTTATGATGTCTGGTCGCATATTTTCATACATAGTATAGAACTATATACAGGATGTCCGGAAATAATGAGCAAAAAATTCAGGGGATACTTCTAGACCGAAAATAAATTTTTCTAAAACATTTTTTCCAAAACTGATTATTAACGGAGTTACAGGGTGTTTAAAATTTTATTTTCAATGTTTGTAAATAACTTCTTAAGAAATCAAAAGAAGTTTAGTGTAAATGCTCTCTAACGGCCATGGAAAATGTCTGATAGACCCGAGTCATACTACTATATTCTAGGACAGAAAGTTGGCGACACTTTCCCGCCCCCAACTCTCAGTACCTTCCCATAATGGGCTACCCTTACCTACTACATGGTCAGTTACAGTTTTATGTTTAACGCGTACGTGCTGTGTGCAAATATAGATAGCCAGACCCGGCGCGACCGTTTGTGTATGTTAAATTACATTATCTTGTGTTGAATTTTTTTAAGAACTTTTCTTCATTTTTCTCTGGTAAGTTTAGATTCTAAATATTTACTGTGTTAAGAACTCAAGGAAATAATTTTTAGTTGCAAAATGAGTTATGAAGAAGAGCAAAGTAGACTTTTGAGACTTCTACATGAAATTGATACTGACGAGGAGTTGCCTGATGACGATGAGGAAAATGTAGTTGACCATGTTGAAGAAAGAGTAGAGAGTTCAGAATCGGAACAAGAAGCAGACAGTGAAACAGAAGAATGTGAAGGACCGCAGTTTATTGGTTTATAATACACTTTTAAAAAAATGTATAATAAAAAATATATATAAATTCATATATAATCTTTTATCGGGTCTGGTAGACCCGGCGCGATCAAACTTGTTACGCAAACAAGCGCGACCACTGAAAGGTTAAGAAATCAAAAGAAGTTTAGTGTAAATGCTCTCTAACGGCCATGGAAAAATGAACTGGAGCACCATCATGCTGGAACCACATTTGTTGCCTCTGATTCAAAGCAATGTCTTTCAAAAACACATAGAGTGTGTTCTGCAGAAAGTTGAGGTAAACAGCGCCTGTTAATCGGTTTGGTAAAGCAACAGGACCTAGAAACCTGTCACCTACAATACCCATCCAAATGTTTAATGAAAAACGTGCCTGATGTTCAGATTCTATTAGAGCATGAGGATATTCATCGGCCCAAATATGCGTATTGTGAAAATTAAACACTCCATTTCTTGTGAACCCGGCCTCATCAGAAAAAAGAATGTTTGCAAGAAAACGAGAGTCTTCAGCATCATGACGTAGAATCCAGCGGCAAAAAACCAAACGTGCTTGATGATCATTTCTTGGATTTAAGGCCTGTACTCGTTGCACATGGTATGGATAAAGCAGTTGCTCGTGAAGGATTTTCCAAACAAGAGGACCACTACTTCCTACTTCGGCTGATATTCTCCGCACACTCGTACCTGGATTCTGCTCTACCAGTGCTAGAATTTCTTCTTCTGCTCTAAGAGTGGATACCGACCTTGGTCTTCCGGATAAATGGCACTGTTTGCTCAAGGAACCGGTATCACGCAATCTTTGGTGAATTCTTCCAAACATGCGTTGTGAAGGAATCTGGCGATTTGGATAAGCGTCGACATAAAGCCGTCGCGCTTCGGTGGCGTTCCCATTAGCACGACCATACATGAAATGCATGTCTGTTAATTCTGCGTTAGAGTAACCAGCCATAGCGAAAGAAAACTTGTGCACTGAGAACAACTGTCAAATACGTACTGTTTATTTCACTAAACATCAACCAACTATTATAAGAAAATACACAACGTTTATGCAAAATAAAAAAAGGGGCTAAAAAACATAAAACATTCCCTATCTCCGCAACCGTTACTTTGTGGACCCATGTTTAGTGAGACTTTTCTGCTTATTTTGGTTCATATTATTACCTCCTTAAATATTTTACACTCATTTTTAACACCTTGGCTCTCGCGAATTCTAGTATCGTTAAATATCCGTTGAACATATAAAATACATATAAAATAGAAGTAGCATCACTTGAGTGTAGGCGCTGTAGAATACATTTTAGCCTCGATTCTCGAATGCAGTGAAATAAATTCGAGTGTCAATTCATTCCACTTCAAAAATTCTTGAGTATATTATTATCTATGTGTATATTTACAATTTTTGAAGCTTTATATCCCTATAGCAAAAACCATATGAAATAATTTCCCAGTTTTTTATTGGAAATAACAACAATGAGAATGGAGGAACGCAATTTCGAGACACAGTATTATAGCACAACATGGAAATATTTTAAAGGGTTTAGTTGCATAATTCGGTCTTTATCATCATTTTCTTTAAGGCAAGTTATGTAATGGCCGAAACGTTTAGTCAAATGAAACAAAATATCTATGTGTGTACCAAAACTATTCACAATATTAAACTGTAGAGACTATCGAGCGGAAAGATGAAATTATCTTCTGTTTACCGCATATTGGCGGTGATAAATTTCAATGAAACTTCTGCCGCATTAACTTTCAGGTCACACATAAATATTTCGTGTACGTTAAGCCAAAATGTTATTGATTTCCACAAAAAAGTTCGACGAAGTGTTAGAAAATACCGCAGACCAGACAACTACAGATACGAATCTTATTGTATTCAAATCTATTTCTTAGATTTTTGCTTTAATTTCGAATTCTGTATACCTGTTTATATATTGTTTACAAATGGGGTCGATGAATTACGACCGAACAAAAATAAAACCCTACGGGTACACGAAAACCAATATTTATGATAACATCATATTTTATACGCTTTTTGTTCTCAGCCGAAATACAGTATTTATTTTGGTGTATGATAAATTGTAAGGTGTCTCAATTTCGTTTTAATTGGAATCTCGAAAACTACAAGAGATGTAAGGATGAGGTTTTCCCAACAGTTTTAAAATGCCTCAATCAGAATTTTCATAGACCTCTTCGTCTTCGAGACACAGGGCGAAACTACATTTAACGCATTCTTCGTATCTCAGAGAATAGCTGAGATATCGCAAATTTCGCCCCGTATTTTAAAAACGAAAAACTCTAAGAAACGAAATTGGGACAACCTGTACAGGGTTATTCATTATATTTAGGCCACCCTAGTTGTAGGGTTGTAACTGAACCCCTTTAATATGTTAATGGAAGCACAGTGACGTGCAGAAGTTGAGGGGTACAAGAAGCAATGTAAATAACAATAATAATAGTAATAATAATAATCATAAATATCATTAAACATAGGTACTTACCGTGAATAATTTTCTTAGAGCTCTTCTCACGACACTGAATAAAGTTTGAAATAATTATTATAAGTGTTCAAAATGACATTCATCGCACAAAAGTCTCGTAGCCAGAAAATTAAAAATTACATGTCATGCAACTCATGGTTACTAAAGTAAACTATTTTTGTTTATGAACGCTTAAACTCACCAGTCACAATGCGAAGGAATTATGCACGATGCACAACTATTTTGATCTACAGTTTGAGGTTAACAATAACAGGTAATAGAATGCAATGTTGTCGCACGTTAAGATGCGTAACAAATTGAAGGATTTTTTAAAAAAACTTCTGTTGCTTACTTCATTATAAGATTAGCAAGTCTATACAGGGTGATCCGTTTATCGTGGCTCGTTTTTGGCTATAACTATTTTATGGAACGATTTCTTTAATTTTGGCACACTTCTTATCTTTATAGAGACGCAGTCTCAGGTAAAATATTTCTGAAATTGCAAGGCAGAAAGGGCACGTTTATATGCTTCGTTTATACAAGATAAAATCAGAAACGTAACTTAAGACATTAAACTGATTTATTCTAGCCTTGGTAGAACAATTTCCCAACTGGTCGCCACATAGTCAATTATTGCACTTAGTACGCGCTCTTTTTGCCCTTTAGACCCCTTTTGTGCACTCAAATTCTTCACTCAACGCGAAATTGAGAAAAACGTGGCATATTTCTGCTCCATTTTATGCACGCGTATTCTATCAGTTGTCGCCAGTTTCATGTCACACAGTAGTCAGTGAAGTGCATGAAAATGGATCCGTGTATATTGTATTTGTGCTATAAAAAATATATAATAGAAGACGTAAGAGGCGTTGGGCAGTACCATCCAATAAAAATAGAATTCAAGTGCATTTTATATGGAGATTTACAAAAAGATGGTGATAAGTTTTTTAATTACTTTCGTATGTCACAATCATCTTTTGATGAATTAAATATCAAATTAAAAGATACTTTATTGAAAAATGTGGAACTTTCACTCTGATGGTATCAATAAATATTTCAATATCAATTGCGTCCATTGCATGCATGTCCCGCTTGATCAACAGCTAAACTAAAACTAAAACAAACTGTGCTAAAACCCTAAAACTATTCTTGACACTGGACTTGCGACAAAGAGCGCTTTGCGGAACGTGTGTCGCCAAGCTTCCTGTAAAGCCATCGCGACAGAATTAAAAACGCGAGAGCAAATAACGAGCGTAAAATGCATAAACGTAGTAACTCTGTTCAGGGTATCTTGAAACGCGGCATTTTCGTCAACTCCGCGTTGAGAGGAGAAAAACGCGTGCATAAAAGGGGTCTTAGAGCGCTGCAATTTTAGAAATTATTTACCTGAATTTGCGACTCTATAAAAGTAACAAGTATACCAAATTTGAAAAAATCATTCCAGTATTAGAAAAAATATAACAAAATAATAATAATAATTTTGAGGTTACGTAACTCCGTTAATATTGACTTTTCGATAAAATGTTACATGAACTTGACACATTATATTTTTCGAGTAATATTACCCCCTAAACAATTGCGCGGAGTTTGCGGACACCCTGTATATATTGTGACTTAAATTTAAAAAAAATTGCACTCTTTCGTGGCCGTGGAAACGGACCACCCTGTATATTTTTCAGGGCATTCCGCTAAACTTTTTAATAATTTTACACAAAATCAAATTTTAAATTTTGTTTTATAATTTGAAAGAAATCCGTGAATAAAAAATTTCCAACATTTTATTTGCTATTGTTATTTGCAATTTGTATATTTGTATTTGGGTTGTTTATGTCAAAGTGGCGCCAACATATGCCCATTTATCTATTGATAATAGATTTTTTATTGCCATTAGCAAACCAAATAGTAAACTAGACCTCAACTAATATAGACTAAACACTAACATAAATTCGGTTACTTTACTTGTAACTATAAATAATTTACTGGCAGTTTATTTAAACATCGGATGGTAATATGTTGTTTATTAGTTGCTATCCATTTACACTTCCAGTAAATAAACCGATTTAATTTATTTAAAAATTTGTGTTCGTAATATTCGTGTCCTACAGAGAGTTAATTATGATATACAACTATATGGCTATCGCCTGCATACTTCTGAGTTTACTGACACCTTTAGACACACAAATATATCCAAACAAATTTCAATTGTTAGACAGACAAAGCTGGTCCACATTAAAGATGCGACAGTTTTTGATCTAATAGAACCGCTCAAAAATATTATCTTCGTAAATACGTTTCGTAAATTTTTCGGTTTGTTTCTAATGGCGCAAAATACTACACATATAGGGAGAAATGTATATCAAATTTTACTCCAATTTTACATAACATATAAAATAACAATAATTATTACATGTTTGGAGTAGTATCATTGTGCATTTTGTAACTTAATATTGTGTGACCATGCGAAGATATACAATTGCGTTGAATAAATTAGGGAAAAGATATACAGGATGTTTATTACATGATGGGCAATACTTTAAGGTTAGTTTTTTTGGGCAAAAATAAGGCGATTTAAGTCTACTTACCTTAGTACAACTTTGCCTCCTTGAAAAGTTAAGTTAGGAAGAAAAGTTGTACTAAGGTAAGTTAACTTAAATCACCTTATTTTCGTCCAATTAAGCTAGTCTTAAAGTATGGCCTAGTGTTTACTGAACACCCGAGATTTAAATACAGTGTTCTCTAAAATGGTACATTTTAGTGACATGTATAGCTTTTTTAAAACTAATAGAATGCTGTTTCAAAATAACTAATCATTTTCTAAAAATATCCCACCCTAAAAAGAATACAGTGGCACAGATGCTCAGAACGCCCTGTACATTTAACACAAAAATCAATCCGATATTTGTCATACAAAATAACATTCTTCTAGAAAATTTGAATAAGTTTACCCAAGAAATAAATAGCATAAAAGAATGTTCAGGTAAGTTAATTTAAATGATCTTATTTTCGTTCAAGGAAGTTAGAATTAAAGTATGACCCATAATTTAATAAACACCCTGTATATAAATTTGATACAAAACTTCGCAAAAATATTATTAATAAATACCAATTACGACAAAACTAGTGAAATTAAATGAACGAATTATACTATTACACTCCATAAGTAATTTGCACAATTAAAATCTTACTTATTTTATAAAACTCCACGATGATGTGTTTAAAAATGCTCCAATTGTGCTATAAATTTTATTGTACAGGATGTCTCAAACTCGAAAGTAGGGTTGAGGTAAGCTCCATTTTCAATTTGAGATTTTTGAGGTATTTTCTGAAACATACCCACATTTTTTTCGTGATAAAAAGCTCTGTTTTTTTCTAATAAACTTTTATTAGAAAAATTTGTCTGTACTCCTTCCCGTTTAAAAGTTATGGATTGGGATTAACGGACCTATTCAGTGGCCCGGAAACTCACCATATGTAACACCCCTCGATTTTTTCATGGAGGGTTTTAAAAAATAAGGTTTACAAAACACCTTCGTGAGATATTAATAATTAGAAAGAAAAAATCACAAACGCTAATAAACATAAATGTTAATAAACACAGCCCACAAAGAAGTCAGGTGAAGATCGGATATGTGTTTTGAAATGAGAGGAGGTCATACAGAGAATAGATTGTAATATGTGTGCAGTATGAGGGCGCTTGCCTCATTTTCTAAGTTTAGTTATTGTTATCGTCACGTTTTGTTTTAACTGTATTAAAGAATTATCGAGTTTAACCCTTTTATTTATTCATAATGACATTTATGCACTTTACACAACAAACATTCAATTATTTTCCAACGACTACTTGATCCTTCCACCGCTAATGTGATTTTGGGTGGTATTTCTTTTGAAACTCTTTAGGACGATATTGCTTATAACTTTTAAACAACAAGTAATACAGAAAAAATTCTATAATAAAAGTTTATTAGAAAAAAGAGAGCTTTTTAACAGGAAAAAATGTGGGTATGTTTCTGGAAAAATATAATTGATGACGCATTAGTCGTTTGTGTCAAATCTCAAAGATAATACTTTCGATTGAAAATGGAGCTTACCCATTACCACCACCTGTCCCAAATATTATTTAATTTTTTTGTATCCTCACAGTAGTCCCATACTATCGAGTTTGAGACACCCTGTACAACGCTGCGTGCATATCAGCTAAAGTATTTCTCTGAGTGTAAGACTGACAATTATCTATAACATACCTTTTAACCAGTGCTCTCCTGTGGTAATCTGAAACAAAAATGAAATCTTCAATTATTTCTATAGTTTAATTAATATACATAGGTATTATTATATGGGACGTCAGGTCAGGTCGGCCAAATGTCACTAATAAAACTCTAAGTGAGACGGATTTAAAATTATGCTTAGCACATTTTGTTGTTAGCTTTTTTGTTACAAATCGTTTTACCTATTCGGGCACACCCTGTATATACATACTTGAAAATCAGTATTTTTTAATGGAATATCCGATTAAATTTTTTCTTTTTAAAATATATTGCATTTATCAGTCAGTGGTCGCGCGGTTTAAGGCATCAGTACTTGAATCGAGGTGACTAGATCGCTGTGGGGTTCGACCCCCGCAGCCGGTAGATCGTATATAAGCTATATTCGTGGAGAGATTGGCACCCTCTCTGCGGGTATGGTAGGGTGGAAGAATGTTGGCTTGGGTCAATGTGAGAGATTGATACCGGTTGACATTTGACTACCCCCCTAATTAATGAGGTTTTCCAGGTTCCCCTCATTCCTGCACTGAATGGTGGTTAGGGCCTACCAACGTAAGTCGTTCCTGGGCGCAAATGCGGCCTGCTTAATAATAATATACCGCCCCCTCTCCCGCACAAGTCTTCGACTTCTGGGCTAATCCTCGTGATTAGGATGAGGGGTAGAGATATTATTATTATTATTAAAAAGCTCTACATATTGTGCATTTTCTTTATTTAGGCCCTTTACCCTGTGGCCCTGTGGTATTAAATGAACCCCAAAAATAGCAAAATCGTATTAGGCATTTTTTTAACAAAAAACCTATTTGTCCAATCGATTTAGCCATGCTTCGAAACCCTTAGTACCAAGCTTCAAAGTTGTATCTTATACGGAGTGTTTATAATTTAGGTGTAAACTTAAATACCAATGTTTGGGAGCACCCTGTATTAACAGTTCTTCTGTTATTCTCTGCTTAAGTTGATTATTAATTATTATTATATATTATTTAATTATGTTGGAAGAAAAAATGACGAGTGATTTGTTTATCATAAATTCCGGACCTTACATTAATTTTCTCATATTATTGTTTATAATAGAAAATACGGATATATAGAATCTGTGTTAATGAAATTTATTTTCAAAATATGATGAAATATGAGAATCATTAGTAAATGAGGATATACTTTCCATACTAACACACGTGTAGAGAATTTAAAAACATATTTTTTAGTGCATTTAGGACAGAATTTCATCGGATACACCTTAAATATCGCAGACGTCTGTGGATTACACAACATATTCGTTATTTATTTATTTATTTACATTAAATATTCAAAAAATGGTCAATTAAGAATGCGATAAACAGCATGTCTAGCGGTTATTAACAAAATATATGTTAAAACATAAAAATAGTATAACACGACATCATATTTGATACACTCTACACTTCTGTTGTTCCCGCCTGTTTCAAAGCTTTTGGCGTTATACTTGACCTATTAATAAACAGATTGTAAAAGACGCATAAATCACTTGAAAAGAAGCATTAACAAATCCTTCAAAATTCCATACAACAAAGCTCGAACATTTTTAATGAAGATGTCTTTTGTGAGCTGTATGTGTCTTAAGAAAGACAATTTATTACCCTTTTCCCCATCTTTTTTATAGTCATATCCATGGTGATATATGGTTTAACGTGTAAATTAACACATAAAGGGAAACTGTTTATAAAATATAATTACTGAAGAATGAAAGTTACATAATATGATCCAAGAATTTATTATACTTCTTAAATAAGGGGCTCGTTTAGCAACATTGCAGGAAGTCTATAAATACAATTTGATAAAAAGGGCAATTTACCAAATGATCAAGTTGGCCCATATTATTTTACTGAACCGGAAATGATGTATCAGTGCTTAATATAATCGAACCTTTGACCGCAGTTGCTGAATTTGTAAGATATCACAGTTTGTTGACCAACTGTTTCAGTATTTTAATTAAACTATTACTTAACGATTACGAGACAACATAAATTTTCAGTAGTTCACTACTACATTTACATTAGACTGTCATTTTGAAGTATGTGTATGTACAGTGCTTTCGAAAAGTAACGAATAAATTCATTATTTTTGAAATTGAGAAGTTTTCGAATAAATCCCCTAGCACGTCGATTTTGTTTTTAAAAAAGACACTTTTTGACATACGACCCATATTTGTGACGTCATCGTTGTTCGAGATATGACGTCATCGACAATTTTTTTAAATAGCAACCCCCAATTTTGACCATGCCATTTGAAAGAGCGTGTCATTCTACATACATACATACATGAAAAATTATGGTGTTACATAACAAAAATTTCAACAAAATAATGTTTGAAGATTTTAAAATTTAATTTTCACAATACTGTGCACTTTCCCATTATGCAACACCTGTCCGTGCTTATTTAGATGAGCTGCTCCCGAATCGTTGGATAGCGAGAAAGGGGCCGATTGAGTGACCAGCCAGATCGCCTGATTTGACACCCCTCTTGTGGGGATACTTAAAAGGCAAAGTATACGTTACTAGACCTATTAATTTAGAATATTTAAAAGCAAAAATTCGTCACGAGATACATCGTATACCTCCTGAAGTTATTGATAATGTACAAAAAGAATTTATTAATCGTCTTGGCTACTGTCAAACAGCCAACGGTGCACAATTTGAACATTTAATTTAGTATTGTGACAATTAAATGTTAAAATCTTCAAACATTATTTTCTGTTTTTGTTTTTTTTTTATGTAACACCATATTTTTTCATGATATATGTATGTAGAATGACACAAAATTGGGGGTTGCTATTTAAAAAAAATGTCGATGACGTCACATCTCGAACAACGATGACGTCACAAATGTGGGTCGTATGTCAAAAAGTACCTTTTTTAAAAACAAAATAGACGTGCCAGGGGATTTTTTTGAAAACTTCTCAATTTCAAAAATAATGAATGTATTCGTTACTTTCCGAAAGCACTGTATATGAATAACCCTGTTTGATGTGCATACTCTAAGAAAAGTTTTAATTCGAAAGATGAGTACCTTTTTATCAGTGCTGATCTGTTTCTATTTACCAGTGGATCTTGAAAAAAAATATGTTGCATTTACAATCCCTTTCGAGATCTAAGTAATTAAATTTTTGCATGCATTTTTATTGACTTCTTTAAAATCTGAAAAGGTTCCTTTAAAATTTTATGCTATTTTTTGCATGTAATTAAATATACGTAAGATTTATCATTTGCATAATATATGTAATAGATTGCAGAAGATCCCGGATTCAATCAGCTTCCACAAATCGAGAGGCGAAAAGTAATTTTTCAATATACAAGGTGATTCAGAATTTATCAAAAGAATTTGGGAATAGATGCGTCCTGAAAAATGGAGTCAATATCGTAAAACAATTTTTGTAAAATCGTTAGTTTCGAGAAAAAATTAATGAAGTTCTACTACACTCAACGTCAAAGTCTTGGACCCCTCATTCTTGTTAAAGAAATCATTTTGTCAGAAAAACCAAATACATTTATTTAAGTATATTGTTTTCTAAATTTTTTTGCGAAAAGAATATGTTTGATAAACTAAGAACTAAGTAGTTAGAAAATTAAAACCAGCAAAAGTTTTACATTTATGAAAAAATTTATTAAATCAAAAGGAACTAACAAAGCAAGTTCTCTACTTGACTAATAGTCAGTATGACCTCCACCACGTTCCAATAGCTTATTGACACTTCTGTGCATTGAGATAATCAATCGGTTAACGATCTCTTACGGAATATTGTTCCATTCCCCTTCTGCAGCCACGACTAACCCATCTGCAGTCTGAGGTGGAGGAATATGATTATGAATGGTTCTAGCAACGAAATCCCACATGTTATCAATAGGATTAATGTCAGGAGAGTTGGCTGGCCAACCTAATCTATTGATATGTCCTGCTCAAGAAAATGAACCCTTCTTGGGCGATGTGTTCGAGCGTTGTCGTCCATAAACACACAATTTTCACCTAATTCATTACGTAGGGGGTAATAACTTGTTCGATGTAAATTTGACTGTATTTGAACATTATTCCACCCCAAAACATTACGGTACCCCCTTCATACGGAGCAACTTCACGGGGAAAATGAAGTCACTGTTGACGACCTGGTTCTCTCCAGACTCTTTGTCGATTGTCATCAGTAACCAGCCCAATTCTGGTTTCGTCTGTAAATAAGACCCACAGCCACTGGCGTAAAATCCAACTCCTATGCTCCCGCACCTACTGGAGACGGATAGCACTATGCCTTGGAGATAGAGTGGAGACCCGTAATGGTCTTCTAGCACGTATATTTGCGTTGTGGAGTCGTCTTCGAATAGTAGGTGTCGATATAACAAACGTACCTTGAAAGTGGGCCCTGAGAGCTGAAGCTGAAGATGTTCGGTGTCTACGGGCATATTGCACCAAATACCGATCCTCCCTGTCATTAGATACTTGAGACTACGTGGTCTGTTTTCCACTGTATCAAATTCTTCATATCTGTGTACTATTCGTACAACAGATGATCTAGGAATGCCCAACATGTTCGATATCTGATGATTAGAATGTCCTGCATCATGTAAAGCAGTCATTCTTGCTCGGATAAACGCAGAAATTTCACATTCTGGCATTATAATGTACAAAAATTCAAAGGAACACTTGGCTGAATACACTGCCAAACTGACCAGATTTGTAAAAATATTGTTAATAAAGTAAAGATTTATGGTCTGCAATTTTTTATTGCATTTTTTGTTCCCTAAGTACATGTACATTTTTACCATATTAAGAAAAAACACTAGGTTTAATCGAATCATTTTATATACAGGGGGTTCAAGACTTGACGTAATGTGGTTTCAACCTTTACATCGCTGGGATACTGTAGCCATGTGCCAAATGCAGCTACTTTTACAACGGTGTGCAGCGAGTGCGAGTACAGTGCCAACGATGGTGGAAGAGATGGAGGTCCAGAGCGTCTACGGTGTATTACAGCAGTGTGGCGTATCATATACGAGACTCAATTATATCCGTACCATGTACAGCGTGTCCAAGCATTCATACCAAGGAATTGGATGAGGAGAACCTGTACCATGGCCGTCCTGACTTTAAATCAATTGGACTTATTTTCATTTCGTACGAATTCCCCTGTATAATCAAAACATTTTTTTCTGAATCACCCTGTATATATTGGCAAATATTTTGTCGTAATAAGGCGAATGCAGAAACTATTCACAACTATTTTGTTACATATACAAAACACCTTGTACATCTGTACTTACGTAATGGTTAAATATGATGATTTTCAGTGTTTATGTATTCAAGTTAATCTTCGTAAATAATGGTGAAGGCGCCACGAATTTTTCCGTACGGTGTAATAAACTATTACGTCAAACGGTTTTGAGTAGCTTCTCGGTTCCTCGCAGTTTCAATAAAAACTACTACTGCCAAATACAATAGCTGACCAATAGCACGTAGCCTGTTGACGTAAAATTTTTACTGAAACTATCACGTGCCTATTCACCACCTGTACACTACTGCTGCCTACTAATACCATCATCACATGCATTTTAGCGCATGGTTAATCTATATTTATATATCTCATCTATTGTGCTCGCTTTTACGAGGGTCATGAGTAAATAAACTAATAAAAGATTCAGTTAAAATGAAATTTGGAATAGGACATGTTGCCATGCGATACACAGGGAAAAACTCCCCATACGCATCAATATTGTTTAAGTTACGTTGTTCTCGTTGTTTATATCGATTTTTAAAATAAAATTAATAATATTCAGATAATAATGTACTTTTTACCTTTAAATATGAAGCTCAGAAGCTGTAAATACAGTTTGATAATATTTTATTTTATTTAGATAATCTTACTTGAGTCAACAATTGCTATTCTCAAAATAACTTTTCTTTAGTTTTATTTGGCTTTTGCCACACTTCTGAAAAAAATAAAGATTAATTAAATAAGTCCTTGCGCCAGACGGATCAGTCAAAGGTTATTTTTGAAACTAAGTTTGCCTAACCAAAAAATCTCACACTGAAAAAAGCAGATAAGTGAAAAATAACAAAAATCACAACACTATCGCGCACTTTCGTATTTTTGACGTTTCGAAAATCTCTCTGTTTTCGTTTTCAAATAGTAATATAAATATAAAACGTATGTCAAGTTTGACAGTTTAAAATTTGTTTATATCCTTCCATAGACATGATAAATGATTTTTATTTTATTGTTACTTACTTTTTCTTGATACAACTGTAGCCAACAATGATCGATGTTTACTCTATCGCCTATCCTCAGTCGCGGCGAAGCTTTTGCAGAGTCACCACTGAAGATGCCGACAGTGAAGAGCGGCGAAACGTTTGGAAGCATGGGATGCGACCAGTTACAGCGGCGGCTACGGAACGCCTCGGAGGACCACCAGTATCCGAGAAGCGGTTCCGACCGCAATCGTAATACCAACAGTAGGAACCGAAATCAATATATGGACAGGCCCAGAGACACCGATAGCGGTTCTGTCCCCACAGATCCTAGACCGAGAACAACCAGGGCAGGTAAAAGTATCCCAGCTGATGCTAGGGATGTGCATGTTAACTCTGTTTCTGGCAGCTACCAGTTACCGATGTCACGGCATAACAACCCGGAAAATCACCATGTATCAAATCTCAAAATAATGTTATGTTTTTATTAATATTATTATTTTGCATTAGGTATAATAGCCATTTTAAATTTAACACTATGACATTTATTCAAAATATTAATAAATTTAATTCTATAAACTCATAATTTAAGGAAGTATTCTATAATTAATAATATTTTATTCATATTTTAACAAAATATTATTCTTTCAGTAAATCTTAAATGTAGTGTCACTTTATAAAGGAAAGTGTTGAATTCAGGAAATATATTTTCAAAGACGGCCATCTTTGTTAATTTCCAAAAATTTAACCTCAATCTTTAATCTCAATATTAATTGAATTGGAAGACATGGTTCTAAATTTCTAATTATTCAACTTGTAAGAATTTATGTTAGATTTCAGTTAATTTTCAATGAATATCAGTTACTTTCGTACGGAGCTGGTAATTGCATTTTGGAGTGAATTGGAATCTTCTTAATGAGAAATTAATTTGAAATCCAAGAAGCCGATAATAACTGTGGCACATATTTTTAGAAAGTATTGATTATTTCTAAAAATATTCAGCTGTCTAAGGAAAGAAAGATTTATAGCAAACTGTCAAAGCCATCCATTAGTGGCACACCAGACACATACCACTTTTGAACTTGTTGTGTCTCTATAGTTTTAGAAATGATCACCGCAAGTGTTGTATTAATATCATCTATAAAAGTTATTATTTTGCACTATATCCACATTTTAAATTTTACAGTATGACATTTATTACAAAATATTAACAAGTTAAATTCTATAAATCTATAATTTAAGGAAGTATTCTATAATTAATAATATTTTATTCATACTGTAACAAAATATTTCTTTAAGTAAATTTAAAGGTAGTGTATTTTTAAGAAGCCGGGATACATATTTTCAAAGGCAGCCATTTTTGTTTTTATCCAAAAATTTAACTTCGATATCCAACATGAATCTTTAAATCTCAATAACAACCGAATTGGAAGTTATGGTTCTCTATTTCTAATTCATCTCGTAAGAATTCCTATTAGATTTCAATTAATTTTCAATTAATATCAGTTACTTTCCTGTAGCTGATAATTGCGTTTTGGCTTGTATTGAAATCTTCTTAATGAGAAGTTAATTTGAAATCTAACAAGCCGATAATAACGGTAGCACATATTTTTAAAAAGTATTGATTATTTCTAAAAATATTCAGCTGTATATAGCCATGCAAAACAAACTGATCTTATATAATCAGGGCCTTAAGTACACATCTTGTAGACTAATATTCAATTAACTACGTATGGTTTGAATCTTGTGTTTAGTCATAATTATACAGAAGGAGATCAGCTTTGTGATCCCGTCTTCTATATAATTTGATCCCATTATTTTACTGACTTGGTATAGTTATACATCCTCATGAAATATTCTATGTTTATACTGAGCGGTAATAATGAGGCTCTTTTTTCAAAAAGTAACATTAAGTATCTTCGTCTCAGCGACAAGACTCATTGCTTCGCTTTTTATAATGCGTTACGTAAAAAAAATGTTTTTGATGACCCTCGTATCCCTGTACAACCAAACAAATTCAATGCCAGATACAAAAATATCTTGTATTAATACACGATTTAGAAAATATTGCATAACGTGAAAAAATTTGTCACTTAGTTTTCGTTGTAACCAAAATACTTTGGATTGCATTTTGACTGAGTATTTCTATTTTTTACGGAGCACTTACAATAATGTAGATTATATACGCTTTTAAATAGTCGAAGCAACAAAAATAACCACAAGATGAATGGCAAATCCCATTAATATTTTACAGCATTATAAATAAATGTTATGCGTTTTGATGTGTTAGAATTTGGAAACGCTTAACATGTGATTCTCAAATGCCAACCACTTTGCCAATAAATCCTATCAGGAATTTATGGAGCATATACACCGGTTGCATCGGTATTTTATTGGAAACAAGTATTAGTACAACCAACGTTATTAGAACATATCTTTGCTTAACACTGCATCCCTCCACTAACTATGCTGACTGTGATGGTGATGATGGTGATGTTTTCACTGAACTTTCGAATATTTGTCCAGAAAGACCCTTCGTATGCTTACCCTCGTAGCCTTTAAAACGCCCGGTATATAGTTTCTATATCAGTATGGATCTCTAAAAAGATCTATAGCGGTTTAGTTAAAGTCATTCATATGCCAATTTCCGGTTGACAAATGTGGTTAAGCAAACAATCAAAACCGCAACTTTAGAATCTGGTCTATTAGTAGGCTAAAGTGCTATGAAGGCGGTATAAACTTTCCAGGTGGGAAAATTCTGCGAAACCTCTTGCGCTACGAGTAACCTTTGCCGTAGTCCAAATATGATCTTAGCCTAGCAGATCTCAGTCACGTCTTCCGAATCTGAAATTGGCGACAGAAATCTCGGTGAACGATTTTATGGAGGAAAACATCGGTATTCCCCTTTTTGATTATTCATCCTCTAAGAAATGTGATTTAACGTTAAAATTTTGGTAAAGTTGAGTGTAAGAGAAATTTGTATGTGTGTAGAGTCAGGTTTCATCACGTCATCTCTAAACTAAAAGCAAAATCATATAACTTGGATGATGATTTCACTACTTTCAATGAACTATTTTCTATTGTCCCCAAAAGTATGGAATTAAATTATTTACTTTTTTTTAGATGCGTTCTGTAAACCAGTTTTCATGTATACAAGGCGAAAATAATCAATTAAAAACAAATTTTCCAAAAAAACAAACACCTGATTTTTATTTTTAAACAAATTTATTCCACACTTTTGCCGCTCACTATATAAATATAGCAAGAAAACGAAAATATACTTGAAAAATATACCTAACAGTATCTACAACAAAAATAAATCTTTTTGTTCTACCTTGTTCAAATAAAGCTGTTATAAACTGGTAAAAAAATCTTTATATATACCGTGGATATTAATTACTAATTAATATAAAATGAATAGAATAAATCTAAGTCATCAAAATTAAAAAAGGAAGTAAATGTGAAATAGATATTAGCATTCTGAAACCTCAAATTTATTTCGAATTTAATCTTATCAACCATTACTCGCGTAAAATTACTTTATTTCATATCATTTTCTAACTTTAACTGTACAATAATTTATACTTCGTAAATACGATGGTAATGGTAATCATGATAGTGATTTTGATGATAATGATGGCAAAAGATAACAGCAATGATAGAGATGATGAATTGTAAAATTTTAGTTATTATTATTTATATACAATAACATATATTTGGTAATGATGATAGTGATGTTAGCGATGATGGTAATGATTATAACGATGATGATAGTGCGATGATGACGATTATGATGATGATAATTGATGGAAATTCTGAAATTATGAAGAATTTCCAACAATTTATAATAACGATGGTGTTAGTGATCATAATACGATAGTAGAGGTGATGATGGTAGCAGACAGTGAAACGGTGACAGCTATTGGTTAAATCAATAATTCTTAACTAGGTACATGACTTTTTATCAGATAGGAGTATATAGTTTTTAAGAAAGTAAGTAAAATCTGACGAAGCACATCAAGACGAAGTTTGAAGAGGTGATGGTAGTGGTGTTGGTGAATAAACTAACGATTTGATATCGGAGGACATAATACGATAGTAGAAAATGAAAATTATAAAGATAATGAATCGGACAATAATGATGTATATGATTTTGCAATAATAATGACACTCCCTCTAAATAGCTTTTGAACTCCTTTTGAACTTCTGGAAGTTTTGAGTAATTTCATTAAATCTCTATTGGTGAGTGAAACAACTAAGAACTAATGTTAAAAGTTAAAAGTAGATTTAATTACAAATACGTCAGCAGTTCAAAAGACATCACAAAATTCATTTTAAAGAGTGCCATTATTATTGCAAACGATTGTACGTGTGAAAGCAATTACAATAATAATAAAATGTGTTTGGTAGTCCATTAGAAATTAGGTATATTCAAATGTGACAAAGGTATCAAAAACTTTTATTTAATTTGGGTATAACACGATATACAAATTTCAAAAAAGTGAAAATCTGATGCTTTTGTAATAATAATGACACTCCCTCTAAACAGTTTTTGAACTTCTGGAAGTTTTGAGTAGAAATTTCATTAAATCTCTATTGGTGAGTGAAACAACTAAGAACTAATGTTAAATGTTGAAAGTAGATTTCATTCCGTACAAATATGAAATAAAAGTGCCATTATGATTGCAAACGGTTGTACGTGTGAAAGTAATAATTTATTGGAAATAAGATTGAAATATGATAGTATCTCAAAAAGTATCATCTAATCTCAGTATATGACGGTACACAAATTAAAAAATGGGAAAACTGCTTTTGCAATAACAATGATGCTCCCTCTAAACAATTTTGAGTAGAAATTTCAATAAATCTCTATTGGTGAATGAAACAACTAAGAATTAATACTGAAATTCATTTCAAAGAGTGCCATTATGATTGCAAACTGTACGTGTAGAAGTAACAACAATAAAAATAATATGTGTTTAGTAATCCCTTGGAAATTACAATGAAATATGACAAGTATCTCAAAACTTATCATCTAATCTCGGTATATGACGGTATACAAATTTAAAAAAGTGGAAATTTGATGATGCATATTAAAAAGTTTTATGAAAAACTTATTCGTTCAAAAAATGAATTAAGGGTCTTTAAAATAACGAATAATTATGGAGTTAATAAAATAGATTATCATGGTCAAAGAAGTAATCGATTTAAGCCAAAAACATCCTGTGGGGCGACCGATATTTTAAGAAACAATAGCGTTAGTTAAAATTTACCATTGAATGAATTTCTGGGAAATTACGAAGTCGCAAATGACAATAATTGCAAAAGCGAAAAATGAATGGTCTTTCGGTCACGTCGTCGACAGAAAATAGTTTTAATATGGTTATCAAGACGTCTGTGATTCTGATTATAATTAGTTGGGGAAGGGGGCAGATATTAGTTCGAGGTGCCGGTGTACGAAGTTTAGCAGTACGATAGATAGGTATCGGCGATGAGCTATCGCTATTAGCGTCTCTGAGGGTCTCAGAATTGGAATCGACGGTTAATAAGCCGAGTGGTAATTAGGACGTCTCGAAGGCGATCCCGACGCCGACGGAGCTTCAGCAACAGCACCAGATGAGAAAAGGCAGGCCTAGTCACATTGCGCGAGTTACTGAGACGATACTCATATAGACGAGCAGTGAGTTGAGTAGGTAGTTAGGTAGTGTGTTCGCGGCGGTCGAATAAGTAGCACGTACTTATTGAGAGAGAGCGTTATGACGAGAACGCGTGTTGTGTCGACGCTAAGGTTCCTCCTGCCTTGTCGGCACCGGAGCCGGCCTGGCGTACCTAGTGACAGACAGTGACGGTGAGCACCAGTGCTACACTATGTCCCAGTCATGGTGAAGACGCTGTTACTGGGACTGCTAGCTGTTACAATTTGTGGTTTCGTGTATGCTGCTCCCGCCGCTGATCCCCAAATCAAATCAGAACTGATCCAGCACCCGGAGCCAACCGCCCCTGAACCAGAACCTGCCGCATTGCCGCTGGAGGACCCTGCGGCTCGCAGTGAACGTAGTACCAACCTGTCGCACGTCACTGGTACCGCTCGAAAGATACAAATGTTCATCAAGAATCGACATTTACAGATACTTCCGGACGGAACTGTTAATGGCACCACTGACGACACCAGTGCTTTCAGTGAGTCCCCTTATTCTTATTTCGGACAAACTGACCTATCATATTCCCATACCGATATCGATATCACTTATCGCGGCATCAGACTGCCCTACTTCCCGAAATGGCTTACGACGTCGACGACGTCACTTTTGCACTCTTAATCACCAGCTCTTCAGCTGCCAGACCTATCATCCTGCCAGCCACGATTAGATCGCGCTTGAATTACTTTTGCACAAACTCGCGCCTCCGTTACCGATATCCGACTATAACTTCTTCCCCGGCTTTACACTCAGGTGCCAAAATAAACTGAATCTATGCGGACACTACTATCTGCTATGTCCTCTATTCAGCCTACTCTTTACAATCAATTTTAACCAGCCGCATTAGCCAAATTCACACTCACCACTCGAATTTCAACCTCAGCTACTCTTCTTACTTTCTCAACTTTTTAACCACGCACCAAAATATTTAATAACACGTAAATATTACATCCAAAAATGTTGAAAATATTTCTCCAAACCTTCAGATCTTGATAAAAGTAATAAAACTATTATTCCTAGACATAGTTTTGTCAACTTATGATTATTACTTATAGACGCAATACTAAACAAATTTATACTTCGTAAACAAGTATCTATTAATTAAAGTTTATCGAAAAAAAATAACAAACTTTCTCTGATCCGAGATCCACTATACCGTTACAAAATCTACACGAAATTTCCTACCTATTTTAATTTACTCATTTCAGTAATTAATATAATTGAATAATTCATAACTTAACACATTTCCTTAAAATTTCTGCATTTATTTACAATAAAATTAATATCGGAAAATACCTGTATACATATTCGTGTGTTAGTATTTGGGACACTTATTTTCGCACGTACCTGTATTAAACCAAAGACATATTTCCAGTTAAAAGTGTACTACTTTATAAATAAAAATGAACGACCAAAACTCTATAATTAGTCTCATACTTGTCTGTAGTCCAAGAAATACAGAAAGGAGGATTGTTGAGGCCATTTCCCTATTGCATATATATTTTTGACATAATCTTAGAACTGGTGTCTATAATTGACCGAGGATGATATTTTCGTTTGTAATTACATTGAATTTTTAATAATGCGTAATGTTCTGTGGTGGGGTGGAAGTAATTGTGCTACCTATCACGTATACCAAGCCAATAACTACTATAATTGATTAGACAATACGTTGATATTATCAGAAATTTTCTATCAAGTGATAGATGGGTAAAATATGTGAAGTTAATTCTTTTGTGACACTTTCGAAACATTGTTTCTTTATTTTACAAAATCGGCAAAATCATTATTTCAGTACAATATTACTACATTATGATTATGGAGAAAAATTTAACTTGAATTCAAATCATATCTTCAATGTTTGTATAAAGTCACCATCCTCATTTGCTAAAAATTAATAATCATATCACATCTTTCGACAACAACATCGAAATAAATTTTATGTATTTACTGAACAATCAGACATTAAAAAAATATCTTTGAATAATAACATAAAAACAAAATGCTATAAAATAATAGCATCTTCCAGTAGAATTGCAAATGTTGTTTGCAATTTTACTTTTTTTTAAGAAGTGAATCATACAGTATGCGATAAGTTTAATAATAGTAATAATTAGAATATAATATCCTCAAGGACTAAAATTCATCTTTGTAAAAGAAACTTTAGTCCAAAGGTATACAGAATGGTAACTTTCAAGGTATACACCATATAATTTTTTGAATGCAGATCGTTAAACAAATATAACTCAAGCTTTTGGTTTTTTAAATTCCTAAATGGAGCATTCTGTACATATTTCAAATTTATTAATTCTCTGATTCCATCAATGTATACGAGATGATTCTTAACCTATACGCATAAACTTATAATAATAATTATAGCTGAGGACAAATAATCACGAATAGTGAAAATAAATGTAGTAAATTATTTTTAGTTTCAGAACTTTACAAAAATTCAGGTGATCTTTTTATAAAAATTAAAAAGTAAACATTTCCATACACCTAAGTATTGATTGATGCCAAAATTGTTTTCTGTCATTTAAAAGTAAACTATGTTGATTTTCAATGAAATTTGCACCCATTAGGTAAAATCCATTTTCTCGAAAATTGTTGTCGACATTGAATTTCAACAAGAATGCCTTTTTTATATAAAGGATCTTATAGTTTTCATTTCTGCTATAAAAACAATATTACCCCTATTTTTTATCCGCCCACGGACAAACTGTATTGATTTATTTACAGATTTCCAAAAAGAACATAAAGTTATGAGATTTTATCATATTTCATTAATTTATCCATACGCAATATTAATTATAAACGAAACTTTTTAGGATACACATTATACAGAATGTCCCAAAATTAGCCTGCCAAAAATTAACTGTGGATTCTACTATCAAAAATAAGAAAAAAAGTTATATAATAAGTCCGTAGACGCCCCCTAACGGAGCTATTGCTCTTTAAAGAAAGACCCCAAAATTTTATTTTTGCCAAATATTTTCAAAACGGATCGGGATAAAGTAATTAAATTTAAAATTGAGAACCACAATTAGATTACCAATCTAATGTTCTAAAAATAATACTATTATTAGTCATAGGAGTGCCAAACCGGGGGAGTTCTTGGATAAATATTGCTGTAACTTTTTCATGTCTCGAGGTTTTTGCCGTCAGATCAAAAAATTAAAAACGTTGAACAATTCTACAAAAAAAGGTACTCTTGTCTTCGAGAAATTATTCCGTTTACGAGTAATATTAATTTAAACATTTTGTGACACACCACAAAAATATTAGATACCTATGATATGCAAACGTTCAAAGTGTTTCTAGTAGGCTTTGAAAAGTTATCTGTCAGTTTATTTGACACATATTACATATGTTTTTAAAATTTTTTGAAGTATTAATAGGCTATATTAAAATTCAAAAGTTTACAAATAATTACATTACTGATATGCATTTTAAAAGTAGCTTGAAAAACACCTTTAATATGTGTTAAATAAGTCGACAGTATTTTCTCAGAGCCTACTAGGGATATAATAATAATAATAATAATTGCCTATTTATAGTTTCCATCTTAAAGTTTTGTGGTATGTCACAAAATTTTTAAATTAAGATTACTCGAAAACAGAGCAGTTTATCGGATAGAAATAGGAGTACTTTTTTCTTGTAAAAAAGACCAGAATTTTGAATTTTTTGATCTGACGACGAAAATCTGGAGATACAAGAAAGTTAGAGCAATATTTACCCACTGACCCCCCAGTTTGGCACGCCTATGACCAATTATGAGGAATTATTTTCAGAACATTAGATTCGCAATCTAATTGTGATTCTCAATTTCAAATTTGATTACTTTATCTTGATCCCTTTTGGAAATATTTGGGAAAAATCAAATTTTGAGGTCCCCATTTACGAGGCCATATCTCCGTTAGGGGACGTCTACGGACTTATGATTATATAACTTTTTTTTCTTATTTTTGATCGTAGAATCCATAGTTAATTTTTGGAAGACTAATTTTGGGACACCCTGTATAGACCTATCATCTTATTTTGAGGTATTTAAATTTATGGTACTACTTTTATAATCACCTTGTATAAACAGCAGGTTATAATGACATTAATCTCATTTATTCCATGAAAATATTCTGCAATGTACAGGGTGTTCCATTAAAAATAACATAAGTTTGGATCATATTTCGTTAAATGATGTCTAACTGTCTAATTTTTTTTAAACATCTGCCATTTTTTATAAATAATAACTGAGATAATTTCACAACCAAAATGCATGACCCTGTACAATTCGCTATAGGTACTTTCTATTACTTCCATTACTTATTGAATATTTTTGCCTCTAACCGTAACAATTTTGAAGATACGATTAATGATTGTATTTAATGATGTCATACGCTGTGTTGAAGTTTTAGTGATTTTGAATATTTAACATAAGCGTTAAACTTCTACCGACTATTTTGGCTATAAATAACGAAATAAATATACCGGCGAAATAAATCGGTTGGATATGTTAATATTATCGAAGTAACGTGTGAGGAAAGAAGCCTTTACAAAACTTGCATCACTTCAAGAAACACATATTTTTACAATCGATCAAATCCCAAGCGTCGCTTAAACGTAGTGAATAAATGGAAGAAGATAAAAGAGCATTTTTATTCATAACGGATTTCTTCTAATTTGTTGCATTCTCAAGTTATGAAATGATTTGAATAGTGGGCAAGGTAATTAAAATTCGGGAGAAATTTGACAACCATTTCCATCGTAAGATTTGCTCGAGTGACTGATCATTTTGTACGGTGGAAGTATTAAAAGTCAATTTGTTCGTTACCATAAAAAATATTGGTTGAATTTATTACACTAGCACAACTACTGAAAGAAAGTAAACCGATAAGTATAGTAACACAGTTTTATTACTTCGGTAATACAATAAATAAGATATAAAAGTGATTTAACGTTACCAATTTAGAACAGCTCAAACGCACTTGCTCATTCAATTATAAAAAAAAGTAAAATGCGTTCATTTATGGGGTTGCCCGCCAACCAGTTATTAACTGGATTTCTCGCGTAAACGTTAATGATTTGTCTCATTTCAGAGAACATTGAAATTTCCTGTCGTATAATTTATAAAAACTATAAAATATAATTCATATGAAACACGTATGAAAAATCATCCTACTATCGTATCTAAACAATTGCAAACCAATAAATTAAAATTTAAAGGCACTGCACTTCTCGATATATTTATTCTTGGTATTCGTTGGTAAAAAAATGACCCACTTTTACTCAACTGCCAAGAAATTCAACTCAAACACAGGATTTGTAGAAGGCGTTGTTTTAATCTTTATTTCCGAAATTACGGTGTCAATGTTAATCCCTTGGGATTAATTTAAATTTTTATTCCTCTAATTAGAACAAATAAATATTTACTAATACAATTTTTGCACTCCGTAGATTTAAGATGCTGCTAATCCTTCGATTCACGTAGTAGTAAAAGTCTCACGTTTAATCCCTTAGGCTAGACAGACAAAACAAATAAGGAATATTAATGTGGACTGTATTATAGTACAGTTTAAAAACTTGCAATCAACATAAATTTTATATATAAATAAGAGATTTAATGTCGATATATATAATTTTAATTACTTTTAAGTCAGGAAGCTAAGCACTTTAATCCCTGGGGATCAATACCGGGTGTTCCTCTAAGGTCGGCCAGCTATCTCGAAAACTACTCTTACAGCTTCCGGAAAAATAGCAATAACAAAAGTGACCCTAAGAAGTCTATTAAAATTATTCTTCACTTTCAAATTTTACCGCTAGATGGCGAACTTTTAAATCCAAGTCGAAAAGTGAGATTTTCTCCATAAAATCAGTTGTTATGTTATGTTGAACGATTTTGTACTCCCTATTGACACTTTAAAAGTTACTTATTTGAAATTTGACTGTGTCTCTTAAAGTAGGGGGTAGGGGGAGAGTAAAATCGTAGAAAAAATTGAAAAACTTCCGTTTATGTTAATCGAATTTAGCAAACTTGGTCTTGTTTTAAAGCTGTTTAATAACCGAATCAAAAAGTGTAACAATACTTATTTTCTGTGTAAGCCTGTACCACCAGATGGCGTTATTTGATATCTTCAGAAGTTTACTCAATTTTCTATGAAAAGTTAAACGAAAGACTATATTTTTAATTTACTCTTATTACTCGTAAAAGTGTTTAAAAACCGGAAACAGCTATCATTTTCTAAACTTAAGTTATGAGCAAAAATATTTTATAACTTCGGAAGATACCAAATTACATCATCTCGTGGTTTGAGCTTAAGGTTTACGGTGAGCGCTCTATCAAACGATATATAAGGTATGTTCCAACAACCGTCGAGAACTGGTTCAGAACCGTGAGAAATGTTTGACAAACACCGTCTTACGTCGCATTCGCCGAGAGTACATTAACAACTGAACTGACTCACTAATTCTGGACGGTTCGGAATCGATTCTTGCTGTGTTGGAACAAACCCATAGTTTTCGCTCAGTAACTCTTTAACGGATAATGATAAAAATATGCGGTCTGTTTTAATAGACCATAAATATTATTTTACGTCGACGCTGTGTTTTGAAATTTTGAAAAAGTGTAAAATTAATTTTTTTTTAATGAATTTTGCATACCCTTTGGATCGAGCGCTCACCGTAAGCCTTAACCAGAGCCTTCTGTAACGTTGCAGATAATGATTCGACTATCAAACAACTTTAAAACAAGATCAAGTTTGCTAAAATCCGCTAATGTAGTCGAGAGTTTTACAATACGAAGTTCTTAGTAGTCAAGTTTAAGATACTTTGTATGTAGCAATGAATTTTTAATCCCTTGGGGTTTAAAAACTACTTAAAAGGAAAATAACTTTCATTTTACACTCTAAGCAATTTGTTATAAAAATGCACTACGCATAGAATAAAACAAGTGGAGATATCCTGAATAGATTCATGATGCATAGTATTTTTTATATAAATTTAACCCTGGGGTTTAAAACATGCATATTACCGTCTGGATACGTAATGCCTCGATCTTTTAACATGCGATTCGCCAATCGAACTTACTATCGAAATTAAAGGAATTTTAATGTGGTCACTGCACTTACCAAGATAAAATGTCTGTACCTCATTAGACGTCGACGAGAATTCGTGAGAAAAATGCATATACCAAAATTATTAGGTACCCTTATTCTTCGTGAGCTTTTGCTAAAACCACAACTTTGTACGAGGCATACATAATGATGTGTACTATTTAAATAATTATTCTTGACAACAACTTTATATACTTTGTATAATATACAGTTATAAACATTGTCATCATAATAACATTTATTGAGATAAATTTACTTAACACAAAGGATATGGCATGGGAATTATGTCCATTGTTGTGTACTATTGTGACAAATAACATACACGATTAACAGTGTTAAAAAAATAGGTAAAATGTACGCGATTTCAAAAAGAACACGGTAATAATACCCCAGAATAATGCACAGGTATTTATTTAATTACAACTTAGGAATTATAATACGGTAGAATTAACTAGAATGTAAATTGGGGGAAGCAACTGAGACGCATAACAATTGTTGGAGAATTATCTAGTTATTGCATCCTATAATTTTAAAGTTTATCAGACACCAAATTAAGGTTCTAAATGCTGCCACGGGCGTATATGCTGTACAGGATACCAAAATAATCCCGTCAGTTGTAGCTCTTGTAACAATCTTGAAATTTTAATCACCCACTAAGTGAGGTGTAAATTTCTACCCTTCTAGAAGCAATACATCTAATTAACAAGGTTTTATCACGTGCTTAGAACAAGGTGGCACTATTACAACTAAATGATGGTATATCAAACTAAATTTAAATCAGGAAAGGAGTTTCAGACCTACAATCACTATTAGCAGTAAAAAATCGAAAGTTTAATGACTCTTTTTAAAAATATATAAATAGGTATAAGAAATATTAGTTCTGGGGCTTTTACATAAATTTTAAGAGTTCCTTGTATGAGTTTATGAGATTGTTCAACATTTGTCCAATTGTTTCTCTTAGACTTTTTGCAGTTTGTTGATTCTAAAGTGAAAAATTTTTTAATGTCACTGGCGTTTTTTAAATAACTAGCTATTAAAAACAGGTTGACACTATTACAACTAAATAATGAAATGTCAAAGAAGAAAAGGAGTTTCAAAAGTATAATCACTGTGAGCAGTAAAAAAATCGAAAGTTTAGTGATTTTTTTTAATTGAAGGGATATATAAATAAAAATAAGAAATATTAGCTATGCGGCTTTTACATAAATTTTAAGAGTTCCTTATACAAGTTTCTGAGATTGTTTAACAGTTTGTTCAATTATTTATCTTACATTTTTTGTTGAACTTTTGATTCTGAAGTGAAACTGGCTTCTTTAAAAGAACTAGCTATGCAAAACAAGGCGGCAGTATTACAACTAAATAATGAAATATCGAAGAAAGAAAGAAGTACAATCACTATTAGCAGTAAAAAATGTTTTTCTATTCCAAAATAACATACATCGTGGCACAAAAAAGTTGAAGCGATTTAAAGGGATCCTAATGGTCGCTTGTGGCGCCCTTTTGGAGATACAACCATTTGTGCATAAAATTTGAATTTCCCGCCCCAAGAAACCTCCGCATATAAAATTTCATGAATTTGGCTCAAATTAGTCGAGAATTATTAAAGAAAATGTTATTAATTTTTTTAAATTTGACATCCTGTATGTCTTAAACGAAGCGTTTTCATACCTAAAAGTTTATAGGAAATTTTTTACTTAAAATCGAACGTAGAATAACATCTCCTCCTGAAACACCCTGTATGAAAAATACTTATTATAAAAATTGCAAGCACAGTAAGAGAAACCGTAACTAGATAATGCGAAAACCAAATAATAAAATTCGAAACTGCAAAGAAAAAGGAAAAAGATCAGGTTAAATAACCGAGTGCCATCAAGTGTTGTCTCGACAAGTGCATGCTTCTACTGAAACTCGGCTTTTAAACTAATAAGGTCATTCGTAAAGTCTGTCGAACTTAGTATACCGAATTTCGCCTTACTTTCATCCATGACGTTAACCTTAAAATTATTAACGATTAGATAACTGGAATTCTGTTACAGCAAAACGAAAAGAAATATGCACTCGATCGCTATACTTTTACTTGATATTGTAATGCCGCATAGCAGAATTTGTGTGAATTATTTTGAGAGAAGGAATTAATATGTAGATGTTATCAATTTGGAAGGTCCATAAAATAAATTTAGAATGTTGGTTTTTAACGGTGATTTTAAACCGATCAGTGGCATTCGTTTCACTTGCATTTATGTTGGACGGAACGGTATGGATGAAAGAAACCAAGCTGTTAAGTGTGTGAAAACGTCGGGACTATACTTTGAACTGGAAGAGTAAATTGAAAAGTAACCCAAGTGTGTAATTTTATTGTAATACACATCAGTTTTTGCAAGTGAATCTGTAAATCATCTTCAAATCCGGTCGCAATGCACTGGCGTAGCTAAAATGACTTCGGAATGAATTAGTTTATCGTCCGATTCACACCGTTCTGAGGTTTTTGCCAGGAGCAGATTGTTTCATTTTTATTTTAACCACCAATATGTCAAAACGCCATAAAACTTACTCAAATCATCATCAATACCTTAATCATTGTTGTGTATCTCATTTCGCTGATGTTATTAATCAGATAGATACCTGTTTCATATTGAAAAAAAATCAGCAACATAACCTACTCGTTTCAAAGGCCAACATCTAGTAAAACCGCATCTGCCACCCGTTGGCGCTTTTCAAATTGCAATTAAATATTTAATATGCTAATTTCTCGTGGATTGTAACACCTCCAAAACAGACCTGCCACGCCTTGTTGTGGCATGTTTCATTCAAAAATTATTAGGAGCCTGCATTTCCAAAATTAGCTCTAAAGAAATGTTTAAATTCCCAGTATGTATAACAAAGAATTTATATTTTAATAAAAAAGAAACTATTTTTGAGTTATTAGTTTTTAAATTGACATTACCACTTCAATATTTAAGTACAATACACATTTTTTCCTGAAAATAAGATTTTGCATGTATCAATGAAAATTTTGAAAAAAAATTGCAAGTGACATTCTACAGTTGATTATGCCTAGTGTACGTAATAATAATAATAGACATATTTTCCATTTTAGTGACTTTGAGGGGGCGGATTGTTGGGTTGCGGCCTTCCACGCCTGATAACACCGCATTATGATACGTAAGGATCTGTTAGTCCTTCTAGATATTTCTCTCACCGACAAACCTGCGTCGCACAACCCAACAATCGTACGTACGTACTCTAGGCATAATATGCTGTAAAAAAATATCGTTTACAACAAGCTTCACAGTATATAAAGTTGTTTACAGGCCCAGAGTATAATTGTATCTATTTCCTTTTTTGTAGGTTCTTCTACATCCACTTCCTCTCGGTATCATCTCCTCATGCTCCTCTCCTTCCCTTACACTCTCTTCATTTAACATATCTGCAAAGTATTGCCTCCATCTTTCTCTCACTTCTGTTTCCTCTGCAATTAGATTGCCACTTTCATCCCTCACATTATTACTTCCTTCTTTATATTTTTTCCCTTTTTTATCTCTCTGTAGAAGTTACGTATTTCCTTCCTCTTATAATGTTCCTCTATTTCATCTATTTTCTTAACCTATTCTGCTCTCTTCTTTTGTCTAAACACTTTCTTTGCCTTTCGTCTTTGTTCCCTGGATGTTTCTTTATCTTCCTTGTACTGACTGAAGTGCTTTAATTCTTAGCTTATTTCTCTTCTCCGCCTCTCTTATACACTCCTCATCCCACCATCTTTTCCTCCCTGCAAACTCTCTTTTTACTTTCTCATTTGCTGTTTGTATGACATTTTTGATCTTTATCCACTCTTCATTTATATTTGCTTCCAATATCTGTATGTTTTCTTGCAAACCTTTCCTTATCTATTCTTCATACTTCTTTTGGGTTCTCTCATTTTGTAATGTCGCCATATCCAATTGTCTTTTTTTCCTTTGTAATCCTTTCCTTTTAATAGGTTTTTTTATCTTCAAATCTATTCTTACTAGGTAGTGATCCGAGTCTATGTCTGCCCCTCTGCATGACTTAACATTTTTTATTATGCTTCTGTGATTCTCATCTATGCAAACATGATCAATTTGATTCGAATATGATCCATCTGGAGAGGTCCAGGTACCCTTATGTATGTCTTTTCTCTTAAAGAATGTGCTCATTATTTTCATGTTTTGTTCTTCTGCAAATTCAATCAACCTACGCCCATTGGCATTGCTCTCTAGGTATTTACTTTCTGTCCCTACTATACTTTCATACATCCTTTCTCTCCCTATTCTTATTCAGCTTTTCATTATTTTCTTCTAGCTTCTCTTAAAAACTCATCTTTTTCTTTTTCTGTTGGGGCATATAGCTTCACAGTACTTACAACACAAATCTGAGCAGAAATTTTTAAAACAGAATGCTACATTAACAAAGTACCACCTACGCAAATTAAAAAAAACTTAACAGATAAACCTGAAAATTAATCATTGTTTTACTCTCACCGAAAGAAGTAAACATGAACAAATTATCAAAATAAAATGAATTAATAGGTGTTTATCTTTCTTTGCCACGTAGTATTAAGGTAACTCTGTTAATCTAGAAAGCAGTAGCTGCTTTCAGAATCTGACATTGTTCTATATCCTTAAGATTAAAATAAGTTTCTTATTCTATTTTATCTGTCTGTATTTTGTACATTCCTTTAAAATACACCCAGTAAAAGAAGCTTCAAATTAGAAACGGCGTGTTAGCTATTTCCCCTAGCAGTAATAAATATTCGCTGAAGTTTTATTTCGCCTTGCACAGACGTTGTCCTGTCATGCCATTTATTCCTTCTGTTCGCGATTGCAGCAAATAGAATTACCCTATTTAAACTGACAAGATTGTAGGGGCGTTCCGGTGAATTGCTGATGCTACCGGGACAGTCAATTTAACAAATTATGTCGCTGTAATTAAGTACTCTTATGCCTTGTTACCGCAGCTATTGAAAGGAAGAATTCGAACCGTACGTAAACTTGTTACTTGGACTCAGCTGGCCGTAAGATCGGATTCCTGCAAATTTATGAAATTGCCGCTATTACCGTATCTTATAGTTTAAATTTGGATTAACGTTGACACAAACTAAACATTTTCACAGAGATTGGTTTGAAAACAGTTATCATCGACTTCGCTTCTCTGTTGATATGATACTGAAAAATACTACTCGTTATTTAACTAATCTAAAAGCATAAATAAATAAACTTCTGTGGGATCACTAACCTTGAATTTATTTTTGCTTTCCTAAATTTATTACAGATCAAAATACATAAATTTAAAATCTACAATCCGCTGATTTTCTGAAATGACTTCCTGCCGATTCTGCCTAATCCATTGTTTTTTGAATAAATACAGTTTCCATAATCGGATACTTGAATACTCGTCTGAACGCACCTATGTTCCTGGTTCATGATCTTTAGTAAACCCCGCTACTGATGTACATACAATGCCATTATACTTGTACATAGTGCATAAATTTCATAAATTTACCTTAAGTATACTTAAAGAATTAGGGCAAACACATATCCGTCATATACATAGCAATATTGCAAAATGGTATACTACTTCTATCTAGTTAATGTTTGTAAGGTTACTACGTAAACCATCACTACAATGACAAGATAAATTTACATTGAATTAGATTTTACTACAAATTGAAGAGATTTTTTTAAATGACTTCTATAAATAATTTACAAAAATACGATACTAATTTTACATTTATTTTATAGATATAAATATATGTATCTATACAAATACCCTTACAATTGTAAATTTACAGCGGTAAATATAAAATATTTCACAAAAATACTAATTAATTTAATTTTACATTTATCTTACATTAAGCGACATATTTAATTACAATCATTTCTAATTTGGCTAAAGCTTTTGAAACTGTTATCCACTCCTCTTTCTATAATCATGTCAGTAATATTATTAGTCCTGGTCAACACGGTTTTATGAGAGGTAGATCCATTAATACTAATTTGCTTTCTATTACTCAATACATATATATATCGGATATCTTTGATAATCAAGGTCAGGTGTATGGAATTTATACTGACATGACGAAAGCTTTTGATCGTCACCATCAGATTCTTTTTGAAAAACTTTATCGTTTAGGTGTTTCTGGTAAATTACATCAACTCTTAGGGTCTTACCTTTACGACAGATTTCAGTTTGTCCAGTGTCAAGCATTTAAGTCGCCACAGTTTAATGCATTGTCCGGGGTTCCTCAGAGTTCAATATTGGGTCCTTTGTTATTTAACATTTATGTTAGTTAATGATATATCTTCATGTCTTGATGTTAAGTACTTATTATACGCTGATAATATGAAAATCTATTTGTCAGTATCTACCGTTGCACATTGTGAATTATTACATAATAACCTAGAACAAATCAGTGACTGGTGCACCTCGAATCATCTTAACTTAAACATTAAAAAGTGCAATATTTTGTCATTTCCTTGTAAGCAAAGTACATTAGTCTTTCCTTATAACATTAATGACATTCTTAGACCCAAAACAGTTAGAGATCTATGTTACTTTTGATTACGGACTCTCACTTAACTATCATATTCACGCTATCAATGCACATGCCAATAGAAATATGGGTTTTACTATACGCAATTCGAGACAATTTCAGTCAGTTGATGCGTTACTTTCTCTTTACTTTTCCTTAATACGTTCAAAATTAGAATACTGTTCCTCAGTTTGGCATCCTATGTATGGCAATCAAAAGTACATGATTGAAAACGTTCAAAGAAAATTTCTAAAGCACGTTTATTTTAAGGCTCATGGTTTTTATCCACCTATAGGTCATCCTCATGACCTATTATTAGCCGAGTACAGAGTCGACAGTCTAGACACTCGTAGACTTTGTACCTCTTTGACCTTATTGTACAAAATTTCAAATAATTTGTTAGATTGTCCCGAAATCGTGAGCAGAATGGAATTTAATGTGCCTCGCGTAAATTCACGACATCGTAACACATTTAGACTTCCGATACCGAAAACAAATATTTTATTGTCATCCCCACTGTATCAAATGTGCAAGATTTATATGTCCTTGCCGGATTCGATTGACCTGTTTGATACCTCGGCTCTTAAAATTAAGATTATTATATTGCGACTTTAGTACATGCTTGTTGCTATGTTTCCTTTAGCATAATTTGAGCTATTTGTTTTTATTTGTTATTTGCTTTTTAATCTGTTTTTGTTCATCTGTTTGTATTATGTTTTGTATGTTTTTGTTTTTATATAGAAATATTTGTTTTTTAATGTAACCAGCCTGCCCTGTAATTGGTTTTCACTGTTGGGCAGTTGTATTCTAAATAAATACATAAATAAATCTTATAAAAATAGATATTATTATACATCCAATTGTACATAGTTCTAATTTTACAAGGAAACTACATTCCGCAATCTACTTCATAGGTGAAATTCCATATAATAGTAATGACAGTGCAATTCACATTGTAATTTCACATGATATGTTGTTGGCACCAAGTAACCTATTCCAACCGTGGTAGATTTACATTATTCCTTTTTACATCGTATAAAAGTTCGGCTTTAAATTACTGATTAGTTTGAATTTCTAAAAACGCCGCAGTATCAAATAAACATAATCATCGGTCATCTGACATAACTGTACCCTATACTAATTAGTAAATAATTAATATGGTAATGATGCGGTCTAAGTGACATTTCCGAAATTGGTTTTTCTTTAAAAGGATGATTACAAATGAAGTTTAATACGATTTGAGCTGTGAAGGAAGACCCTTCCGCAAAATTCCTAATAATTGATTAACTAGAGAGCGGATGGTAGTAATGAAAGGCGGCGATGAAAGCAGTTAAAAACTGCATTTAAAATTGCCCCCGGCCCTTACAGCAAGATCCTGATTAAAACGACTCAATAACAAGAATTTGATTGGTTATATACGGCTTTAGTAACAAGAAACGGTTTATTTAAAAATATAAGACTACGTTAGCATTACTCAACATCGTTTTTTTAAGGTCATATTTTCAGAACCAATATATTTTTTGCTGATCCTTCGAATTTACCGAAATCGTGTATCCTAAACTGAGGGGTAAAAGTCGTGTATTGAATTGGTACTATATATCAAATCATGTTTTCAAAATGATTAAAACAATAACTATTTTCAGTATAGTGCAAATTCAGAACCAATATATATTTGCTGATCTTCCGAATTTCCGAAAAAGTTGCGTAATTCATACGATATATTAAATCATGTTTTCAAAATGATGAAAATAACAATATCCGCTAACCGTGTTCAGTTCAGTTTCAGAATATTTTTTGCTGATCTTTCGAATCTACCGAAATCTTATATCCTGACCTGTGGGGTAAAAGTCGTGTATCTTATTGGTACTATATATCAAATCATGTTTTCAAAATGGTCAAAGTGGTAATGCTCACTAACTACTTTAGTTCAGTTCAGTATCAGAACCAATATAATTTTTGCTGATCTTTTGAATTTGCCATAATCGTGGGTTGATAGTCGTGCAATTAGTACTATATATTAAACCATTTTTTCAAAATAACAATTGCTAACTATTTTTAGTTCAGTTTCAGAATATATTTTTTGCTGATCTTTCGAATTTACCGAAATCGTGTATCCTAAGCTGAGGGGTAAAAGTCGTGTATCTAATTAGTACTATATATCAAATCATGTTTTCAAAATGATTAAAACAACAACTATTTCCAGTATAGTGCAAATGCAGAACCAATATATTTTACGATATCGTATCTCCTGACGATATGAGATAAAAGTTGTGTAATTCATACGATATGTTAAATCATGTTTTCAAAATGATCAAAATAACATTATCCGCTAACCATTTCCAGTTCAGTTCAATTTCAGAATCGATATATTTTCTGCTGATCTTTCGAATCTACCGAAATCTTATATCCTGACCTGTGGGGTAAAAGTCGTGTATCTTATTGGTACTATATATCAAATCAGGTTTTCAAAGTGGTAATGGTCACTAACTACTTTTAGTTCAGTTCAGTATCAGAACCAATATAATTTTTGCTGATCTTTCGAATTTGCCATAATCGTGGGTTGATAGTCGTGCAATTAGTAAAATATATTAAATCATTTTTTCAAAATAACAACAGTTGCTAACTATTTTCAGTTCAGTTTCAGAATATATATTTTGCTGATCTTTCGAATCTACCGAAATCTTATATCCTAACCTGTGGGGTAAATGTTATGTACTTTATTGGTACTATATATCAAATCATGTTTTCAAAGTGGTAATGGTCACTAACTACTTTTAGTTCAGCTGAGTATCACAACCAATATAATTTTTGCTTATCTTTCGAATTACCGAAATCGTATATTCTGAGGTTTGAGGTAAAAGTCGCGTAATTGGTGCGACATATTAAATCATGTTTTCAAAGTGATCAAAATAACAATGATCGCTAACTATTTACATGATAGTTAGTAAGTGATATATCTTTCGACCTTGCATAAACACTATGATTTATGTAATGAGTCAATGACATAGTAACCAGAGATTGTATGAGATTATTTCTTCCTGCAAAACGCTGGTTATTAGAACGTATTGTTATTCTAGCCGAATTCACTATTAAACGTTAACGATGCCTCACACGTGCGAGTTTTCCTTAATAGAATCAATTAAACACGGAAATTAGATTTCAAAGTTAACATATTTTGGTACCTTCAATAAGCTATTCCTATAAGCATCATTGGATATAATTTAAAATTTTTCTTAGTGCTGTTTTGCTAGACATCAGATCAGACATAAAGGTCAAGAAGTTGAACACTCTACTCAGCTGTTCTGTATCTAATTGTATTTTTTTATTTTTCAATATAAAGGGATCTGTTTAGATTCATAATATAACATATTAATAACCAAGCAAACTTTCATTTCTATTTTTCATTTGCAACCGCACGTAATACTTTACCGAAAGTGTTAATATCATTTGTATAATTTTGAATTGCTAATTTTGTTGTGACTGACAACGACCTGCACGCCCTACACCCATGCCGAGATTGTAGCTTCATATAAATTTGTATCTGCTGATTGAAAGAATTATTTCGCAGTCCGTGTTTAAGTAGCTATAATTGTTGTAAAATTTGAAGAAAGTATTTAACCTTCTCTGCGACCAACTGCCATCATGTTGGTCTCTGAGCACGGGTGTCACGGCAAGTTTTTTCAGCAGTCTCTCCTTAATTCTTCCTATGTAAGGCATTTTACATTTTTTCCACAGCCGTCTTTCACTTTGGTATAAAGAAGCAATGTTCATATTAGCCTCATACTCAATCTATTTCGGTAATCTTGAAGTATTAATGCATATATTCTACATTCAGGGATGCAGGGTAAATTTACAATAATCGATTCCTTACATGAGTTCAGTAAATATGTTCTTTCGAAATGTAGCAGATGGTGAAATTAAACGGTGCATAAGACATTTTTCTGTAAGTTTAATGTAATTTTACATTAATAACTGATGTTATTCTTAGATTCATCTATATGTAATAAATATAAATCTGACAATTGGAATACAATTGTAATTAAATTGACATTTATAGGCAAGTTTAATGTAATTTTACATTAACAACTGCTGTGACAGACTGTAATAAAAACATAATTCTACCTAAATTGAAAATTTACAGTTGATATAAGTACATTTTTTTGTAATGTGATTTTATTGTAATTTTACACTACCCATTCGTTTATATTCCACAATTAATTGTGATTGTACAAATATGATTCCAATTACATTTAAAATTCATAGAATATATGTATGTATTTTCAGTAAATATAATGTAAATCCTGTAAATTTACACCAACAACTGCTATCATATGTTTTTTAGGAATGACCAATCGACATTTTATTTGAATTTCCACAACCCTAAGTTGTTATGACGTCACTATATTTCTATTTACATGTATTAAGAGTATAAATCCATCTCCACTGTACCCATTTTTTTCACCATCCACGTGCCACAAAATCATTTGTTCATTTATATTTATTTATTCGCTTATCGACAAATGTATTTATTGAAATAGAGAAATTTGTGCTGGAGTAACAAGAGAACACAGTGTCAACTAATCGGATCGTTATATAGATATATATGAAAACTATTGTAAAGTTAACAGTTCATAGCAACTAGAACTTGCTAGACTACTTTTAAACTTTTTGTATAATCTAGGCGAATAATCAGTGCAGTGCAACATATTTCTACAGGTGTTTTGTTCTATAGCTAATTTAATGTAGTATGCGGGGTCATTTTTTACATTTTAACTGCAGGATTTTCGCAGTTACTACTGATTTAAGAAAAAATTTCAAATTTATAATTGTAGATATTTAATTTTAAATAGAACACAATTTATATACGTGCAATATTTGAAATCTACACATATTTCAGTTGTTTTATATAGCTACATATTATACAGTCGATGAGGATAAACAAATTAACAATAAAAATGTAATATCTCGAAAACCGTAAAAGATAAATATCATGTATAATATTATTTTGAAAAGCTCAGTTAACGGGCTTTCCAATGGCGTAAGTATACAGGGTGTTTCGTTTACAAAACGAGTTAGACAATATGCAATATTCAATTGTTTTTTATGATATGCTTTAAAATTTACTACAACTTTCATTCCTACATCTTTTTTTGTATCTAAAATAATAATAGAAAAAAGAAGGAGGGAGTTTTCGCGTGACAACCCTGGATTTTTTTTGCAATAAAAAAATAAACTAACAAAATATCTACTATTGTTTGTGTCAAAATATAATATGCCACCCTGTACATTACAGTTAACATGGGTACTTATTACCAATTTAAATACGTCTTGATGACAAGATACAATTTCCGTGACATTCTATATCATCGTTTTTATCAATACAGTACAAACAATTATAGCAAAATTGTAAACAATAACTATATGCAAATTTGTCTTTTGATGTGCCTTCTTGATACGCTTCTGCCTCGATTAACTGCTGCAAGCGTCCTATCGTGATGTTAAGAAGGCAATGATGAATGAAGAACATTACCCTATTAGCCATTATGACTTCAAGGCAAAGCATCCGTTTAGATCAGACATATTTTGAAATACGAAGTGATAATTTGTATGAAAGTAATTACTTGCATAATATTCTGTGAAATTTCTGCGTTTTGGCACAATTATGAAACGATTGAAACTAAAGAAAATAAATAAACCTTACCTCAAAATGATTTTGCTTAATATACGTATTTCTAAAGATACCTCCAATACTGTGATTGTGATTAGAACAGGACAAATTAGCAATATTGACCACTTTGTGGTGTACTGTTTTTTTATTATTTCTTTATCTATTCCAGCTGACTGCAAATTTCTAAAAAAGTGATCGTTCTCCTAATCAAGCATTATCAGGATTGAATAGAGATTTTGTTTGGTCTGAATCACAACGATTGTGATCTAACCTGGTTAGCGAAATACGCATCAACTCAGTTATTTTCTAACCAAGCCCAAAGAACATTTATTGGTTAAATTACACAATTTTAATGGAACTTCTACCAGATTTCTAGCGTTTAATATATTGCAGCCACTGAAAACTCTCTCTCACTTTGAATTGAATGTAAAATAAGGTTTCGACATCGAAGTTAAACGTACGATTATTAGATTTTATTTAAAAATAATTAAATTTTGTCACATCGTCTTCAGCTGTCGTTGCACCGCAAGATCTCGGGAATTTTATAGCCTTTTTCATATTTCAATAGACCTGTACAACTTTCACATAATAATACGAACTGTAACAAAGGGAAAACGGGACAAAGATGATTGGAAAACCCATCCCAACACATTTTTAGATGAAAAAATAGCTTTCTACAAGGAAGCGTAGTACGTATTCTTTGGTTACCATGTCATTATACTCATTTATTTATATTGTCTTGTTTCTAGTTACTTATTAAATTGAAATTACAGCAACACGATCTATACTTAAACGTAAAATTAAATTTTGCAAAATTTTGTTAGTGAATTAAATTAACTCCTTTAAAAGGTCATGATTAATTGTTAACATAAATTAATGCAAATTTAATTCAGATACTGGATTCGCGTCCAATTACCATTCACTTTCTATGGATTATCACCTGCACTAGTTCCTTAAGTTTTGTTATAAGCTAATTAACAAAATAATATTAATTGTAATTGCAAGATATCTAGGAAACTACAAGAGATAGAAGAATCAGAACTGTCATAGACTTCTTCGATTTTAAGATACAGGGCGAAATTTAAAAGAACCATTTTAAGGGATTCTTCGCATCTCAGAGAATAGCTGAGATATCGGTATGTTGAAAATTGCTTCTGATAGAGTTTTTTACGTAAAGTTTAGTGGCATGCTTGTAATTTCTCTACAGGGTGTCTCTTTTAAGATATGACCTAAACATACTTTTTTAAATGAAACTATATACTTTATGTCAATCAATTGCATTATTTTTTCCTTCAGAATGATAGTAGCTACTTTATATTTTGGAAATGGCCGAAAAACGTTAAATTCATAAAACTAATGTTGCGTGGTGCATAGCTGGTCATACATTTTTAAATAATTATACAAAATTGATTAATGAATTCTACCTTGGTTAATAATTAATAATACTAATGTGTGTTAAAAATTATATTCATTAATGTTGAAAAAAATAAAAACCAAAATACATTTTCACGATTATTTTTAAAATCTTCACCAAAAATAAAAATTTAAACAGTTTCTAAATATTTCTTCAATATTACATAATTTTTAACAGTTTTTTTTAAATGACACTGCCGATTAATTTTGTCCTAATTAATAATTTTTTTAAGTTTGTTTTTTATTTATTTTCTAACGTTTTTCGACGATTTCTAAAATATCAAGTAGCAACTATGTGTTCCATTTTACAAAATTATGTTTGTGTCATATTTTAAAAGAGACACCCTGTAGAGAAATTACAAGTACGCCACTGAACATAAAAAACTCTATCAGAAGCAATTTTCATTATTGCGATATCTCAGCTATTCTCTGAGATAAGAACAATCCCTTAAAAGCAGTTTTTTTTTTATTTCGCCCTGTATGTCAAAACTGCATCCTTCTATTTCTTGTAGTTTCCCTGCAATCACACCGAAATTAGTTCACCCTGTATAGCGTTATCTACATAAATCTACGACTTCCAAATCTGGATTCGGTTGTTAAAAGCAAGGCAGCTTTTGTTTTATGTTGTCTCGTAAAATGCAGAAGCAGTTTGACAAATGTTATTTATCAACAACTTAGCGGCAGACAAACTGTTTTTATATAGTCTATATGGCAAAATTCTTAAATTAAACTCATTTAAATATTGTTCAGATTTGTTGTTCGTGTACACTGAGAAACCAAGCGTTATTTGCTGCCAAATATTGCGGTTTCAGTAAAATCTGAAGGCAACAATTTCGATAAATTAAAAAAAATTAGTTAAAATAATGATAATACAACTGCGTTTTTGTTTCGATGCCACTAAATCCAATGTGTTGTAAATTTACTTCATTATTCTTTAAATAATTTTATTCGGATCGACATTTTTCTCATTATAAACTTATAAATTTTGGGTCGAATCGAAGCATTTTATTGGATACTACTACTTTCTTGTCTGCCAAAAGAAATATTTAATAATTTATAACTATTATTTTCTGATTGGTCAAGTTAGATGACCGATTGGACACGGCACGACTAGGAAACATTTTTGGCCATTGTCTATTTTTTTGTTTTGTTTTTTTTTGTATAATGTAATTAGTGATACGGAAATTGGTCGCAACCGACCATTGTTATAGTTACGGTGTCACAATATAGCCACGCTTTCGGAGAGCCAAAAATACACTGTTGTCTCAACGGTATAATTACCTAGAACATAAAATAGAAAAATAAAATAAACCTCAGTAGTGTTCTGAATGGCCTGATGGATATTTTCACAAAAACGGTTTATTTATTCATAACACAGTCTATTTTGCTTCTTGACAGCACAAATATTTGGTTTACAATTATTTTCGTTTAATCTGAAATATGACTATAATATCTGTTATCATATTAATTGCTGTTACTAAAAACTATTGTAGAAACCGAGATAAACAAATAAAAGTAAATAAAAAAATCACCATTTCTCATATTTTTAATAAATAAATTTAATTTATTTACCTTTATAAACTACACGAAAGAAATATAATCTGTATTTAAGTATAATAATATTCTTAAAAGTGTATACTCGTATGTATTAGGTAATTCAGTAATAAAGTTTATTTAATAATAAGAATAATATTACATCCAAGCATTTTTATACGTAATTCATACATGTTGCATCATGTCTACTCAGGCTCACTTCTGTCGGATAAGTCGTCGGTTGCCTCGCCTCCTATGGCAGGCGAGCTAACAAGCTCAAGAACGGTATATGTCTGATGTGATGCTAATAAATGACTGACAGTTCTTAATACATTATTATTTACTTTATTCAAAATTATTTCAAATATTTGCAATCTAAATATAACAAAACAATTCTTTACGCAAACATAACTCTCTCTCATTTTAAGTATAGTAGTTTTCTTGATTTCAAGTAATTTTTATTCTTAAATAAAGAATGTATAATCTTATTATAGCTGTCTTTAGGTGTATGTACTATTATCACTTTAATTTTTTCCTCTAGTGTTACAGTAATATTAAACAAAAGAATACTATTACTATTTAAATTTGGTATTAGAGTATGAATGTTAAAAATCATATAACTGTACGTCAATATGCAAAATCTTATGTAAGTCTCATTAAGGCTCATTTAAAGAATACTTTAACAGCTTCAACACTGCAGTAAAAGTTAAATGTAGAGAAATATTTTAATGTTGCATTTGTCAACAATAATCGAAAACTAATAATAATACCTAATCATTGTTTTAACAATCATCATTTTATTTACGGCTTCTGTTATGCGATCAAATAATTTTAGTTGGATTATGTTAAATAAATAATTAGACCGAGCGAAATTATTTTGAACGAGGGTTAAATTAAAAAATTATTAACAGTAGCTTCCAATTTTAAAACGAAGACCCAAAGTGTGTTTTTTATGTGCTTGTCTTTTATAATGGGATCATTTAAAGCAAAGCCATGAGTTCCTCAGAACGGGTTATTGACCATGCAGTCTTTGCAAATCATTTACCAGATTGAAAATGACATTACAGAAAGAACAAATATCAACCACTGGATTACTGGCGCAATGGTAATTACACTTTTTTTTATGTATACGTATCTTACCGTTAAATGGATATTAAGCAAACTAAAGTTAGATAATAGGTACGTACCCCCAAAGTATTTACAACTGATTGAACAGTCTTAAGTCAGGTGATTGAAAAGAACGTTCACTATGCAATGTAACTTTCCACCGCAACTTTGTGTTATTTATTTATCGACTGGATTTATATTTAAAATTAGTAACTTAACGATATTAATATTTGTTTATATGCGGTTTAATAAATAGATTAATATGTTTATTATTCTATATTTATAGATATATGCTATTACGTCCAAATATAACTAAATTTATGATACTACTATTGCATACATTTTTTTATACTATTGTGATGGTGACTAAAATCTGTTTACTAAACATGACGAATATCAGGAAGACCAAATTTAAGTAAAAGAACAAAATTAATTATACATTTATGTGTGGTCTAAGTTCAAGTAATCTAAACATTTTTTTATCATACGAAATTTATGATATTAGAATATAAATATTATTTAATTATGTTCGAAAGTAGCGATAAATTCAGGACGACATTTTTGTTCTATAAAGAGATAGGATTTCAAATATTCCATTTGCAGTTCCCCGATTTTTGCCAAAAGTGTTAAAAGAAATTTCCATTATTTTTTCTTATATTTTGTAAATAAAAGTGGGAGTCTATGTGTCGTTTAAAAATAAAAATAGCTTTGGAAGACGAAATCACTTAGTAACGGTTGTGTCATTTTCAATTGGCGATTTAAAATAAAATACGGACGATAGAAATAGAGGCTACGTTTTGGAATTTTTTAAATATCGAATTCCTTACTCAGCCACCCAGTTCTGATTTACTTTATACAGAATAAAGCTAGTTCCACACTACCTAATATGCCTATTCAACGAAAAAACACTAAATTTAAGATTTACATAAAGAATGTTTTGTTAAAATATGAATAAAATATTCTTAATCCTTAAATTACAGCTTTATAGACTTGCACGAATTGAAATTGTTAATATTTTGTTACAAATGTTATACCGTAAAATTTAAAAAGCGGCTATAGTAAAAAACAATAGTATTTATAGACGATATTAATATAAGATATAGTTATTTGTTGCATCACGTCTACTTAGGTTCCGTGGGATAAGTCGTCGGTTGCCTAGCCTCCTAGGGCATATTGAAGAGGGCTAAGAAGCTTAAAAGCGGTATATGCGGTGTGCAGCTAAAGTGTGACTTTGCCAGTTTGTTATGAGTCTTTCTTTCCTTATATTTAATTATTTATATAAAGTGGGTATAGCAGTAACTATCTTAGAATGGAATACAATATGACAAGGTACTTTGTTCAAAATTATTTAACATTATTTCAAATATTTGCAGTAATTCTTTAAAGTCACTTAAAACTTCAAATAAAGACACAACTTTAGTTTGAGAATAACAATTCTTGACTCAAGTAATTCATATTATAGAAATAAAACAAAACAATTCTTTAAACAAACATAACTTTATCTCGTATTAGTATAGTAGGTTTTTTGATTTCAAGTAATTTTTATTCTTAAATGAAGAATATATAATCTTATTATACAAGAATAAGTGTATTAATCTTAATATTAGTATAGCTTTCTTTCTGGGTAGTTTTAAAAATATTGCGCCGTATTGAATACAGAAATATCTTTAGCAATTTTTATTTTTTTTAAATAATAATTAGATGTATTTATATATTGTTATACACTAATATGGATTGTCGTACATTCCATTCTATTTTATTCATTTCCTGTTGAATTAAAACATGCCTAAATATTTGGCTCAGTTTCGAATATTTCATAACTTGTTCGCTGACTTCAACGTACTGTTTGTTATCAAGACACTGCAAGAAATATATAACTTGCCTGTCGTTCATAATCTCCATTCTATTATTAGAATAATTATTTGTTTACTTAGCATTGGCCTATAATTTTTTATTTAATGAAAAAGTAATAATTACATCCACATCTCAACACCTTCATTTAATTCTGATGCGGGTGTCTTTGTAGAAATGTTCGATAACGGAATGTTAACCGCAAAATAGAATAGTGAAAGTAACGAATTATTTCGGGCAACAAAACATATTTTAGTTTTGCTAAATCGTATGATTCCAGAGAACAACAACCGCGAAGCCATTGCTAATTTTGATGGGCAAAAAGGTACATATCCATTGACCGCATGCTTAGTATTATAAGTTGGGTCCATTAAAAACCGGACACGCATACTTTTACCTTGCACTGCCCTAACATAAAATTCAACTAAAAATTACTTTTAAACCGAAATTATAAACGTTCGTGCCGCGAGGACAATGCCGAGATAAAATTCTTCGGTATTAATAAAAATATTATCTCAAACAGGGTTTATTGCTATAAAAGAAAATTAATTACTGGATCACTCGGATCATTTCTCCAGGCCACTTGACGAGGTGATGCTTATCTCTTCGAAATTAATGTAATTACTTCATTATGTTATTTTAAACAAATCATACTCAATTATTCCCTCAGTACAGCCATTTTACGATTATTAACGTGCCAGAATTTTTAGGAGGAATTTGTTTAACTGCTTGCCGACAAGAATTCCCTTAAAATCTTAATTTTTATGTCTAGATCTTCATGTAACATATTTTTCGGTACGCACGATATTGTCCCACAAAAAATTCCATCAATTTTCTCAGAATCAAACAAGACAAGAGATCAGTATCTCCCCCAACTACATTACAAGGAATTACATCCGTAAGTAATTTTATCACTTGTTTCTCACGCACAGCATTTCTTTTAGGAAAGAAATACCAAATTTGAGCAATTAATTAAGTTATATTAAGTTTAAATTATAACTATTTGCAGGAACTTACTTGTTTCATAACAATCTAGTAATTTATGTCAAATATTGCGAGATATTTCACATGTATTTTATCATTTTTTGATTTCCGATAGTTTTTAAATAAGTTAGAATTACTGTGCTAGATATTGTAATTTGTGAGACTTTGCATACTATAAGGATTCCAGTAGTTCTAACCACACACTGAAAATGGAATTCATTTTCACACTTTATAGTGATACTACAATAGTAAGAAATATGTTTTACTCTTTACTACAAAAAATATTTTTAGGGCAGTGCACTGCCAACATAATTTTATCACAATTTTCGGTCGTCGGTTGCCTCACCTCCTACGGAATATACGAGCTAACAAACTCAAAGTGGTATATGTCTGGTAAGCTGTTAATGAATGATTTTGACAGTTTGCTATAAGTCTTTATTTTGCTATAAGTAGGTAGAGTAGTAACTACTCTAGAAAGAATACAGTAGTGCAAGAATACTGAAAAATTAATTCTGTACTGCAGTTGTAACCACACACTGAAAAATGGAATTCATTTTCACATCCAACGTCCCTTCTAAAAACTCCTAAGTGTGAAACTTTTAAGTGTAATAATAGAGTTAAACACAAATAAACACTTTGTATGCCTAGTAACGACGCTGTACTAAACAGTAGGGAGCGTGAACTTTACAGTGATACCACACCTTAAAGGTTCTTTAAGCTGTGGCGATACTACACTAGTAAGAAATATGTTTAACTCTTTACTAAAAAAAATATTTTTAGAACAGTTCACTGCCAATGTAATTTTATAGCAATTTTATGGTTTAATTATATCACATACATTTCTGTAGGGGAAAAATCGATGGATATATACAAACACGGTCTATTTTCTAAGTAAGTAATGTCGTAGGTCATTGTTATTGATTACGTAATTATTATATAATTTCTGAACAATGCAGCTACAATATATTTTTCTTGATAAACGTTATTGTCCACTAGATAAGCACTCTTACGAGAATTATCCGGAAACATAAAATAAATATATTAAAACTGTCTTCGTAACTTTTAAAAGCTCCACATTCCTTTAGCTCTTAACGGTTTTTGAGAAATTTAATATCACTTATGATATAACTCCCCATGACTTAAGAACGTAAGTTAAATCGACAAAATATCATCCATTGTAACCCCCGTGGCTGGTCTATCAACTCGCTAGGATTATTTATTACTCCCTTGTTTAATAAAACTCCTCATAACAATAAGACAATAAATTTTGCTTCAAAACGCACCCAAAGAAAATGAAAGCGTTAAATTCCGAATAGCAGATACACAATCGGCTTCTCCAAATTAAAAAAATATAGTTTTTTCGAAAGTCAAGTAAATCCCACTACAAAGAAAACCAGGGTCTTTCACCCAATGAAGTGTTATGACTAGTCCTTTTCCCAACGTTTTCGCTTCAAATTTGAGGAAAAATAGTTCAGTTTGTGTATTGTCTGTAGCTTTCTCGAAGTAATTTATGAATTTACCAAAATGAAGAACAAATAAGCTAGCCCATGTTTGATGTTTAGATTTGGTCCTCAACAAATGGAAAACAAAACAAACTCGACACTTTTGTTCACGTTTTATCTTCTCCCTCATTTGTTATTATCTATATGACACGATAATGATTATTTTGCACCCACATGCTGATAAAATTTTTGCTACTGTTTCGAATTTAATAGGAAGGCATTATATAAAAATAAAACAAACCTTCTAAATCAAAATACATACTCAATTCATGAGAATGCAGCTTTTTTCAGAAGCATAGTTAGACTAGGTTAGAAAACTATATGATCTGAACCCAGTAAGATAAAAACAAACTTAACATATGCGTAAACCATATTTTGCCCTATTTTCTGGTTGTTATTATTTAGATTTTAAACTACACGATTAGTGACTGTTTTGATTCCAAAAACATAACAAGTTTTTTTCGAAAGTGCAGCAAATTCTACCACAACTTCATTCATTATTTGTTATCCAGACTACATGATAATTATTATTGTGTTGTTCCAAATCTTACATGAAGTATAAAGAATGGAACACTCAAAACAATCAGTTTATGAAAAAATATTTTTTTAGAAAGTGCAGTATATTTTATCACAAATAAAGACCAGCTTCTTACTTGTTTTTATTTTGTTATAAAATTTTGATACTCTTTCGAATCTCACAAGTATGAATGAATAAGGTTCTGAATCAAAACAACCATATATATTAGTTAGTTTTAAATTCTACTATAAGCAAAGCTCGGATCTTCAACCAAGTTCTTGAATTGTTATAGCTATCGATAGAACACAAACACAAATTTAATACTTTTATTCATATTTCTGTTATCTGGACTATACGACGATAATAATTATTTTGACACCCACATACTGATATAATTTTTGCTTCTGTTTCTAATTTAACGAAAAATAGTTTACGTATAAAAATGAGTCCGATTCTGAATCAAATAATACGAAAATATATGTCTTTTTCGAAAGTAAAGTTAATTTTACTAAACTAAGCACTAGTCTTCACACAAAACCTTCTGAAATATTAAGAAAAACAATACGCGATAATGAATCAACTATTTTACAAAGGAAACCTGAATATTTAGCTGAAGCTTTGAAATATAATATTACAACTAGATTTTTATACTTTGATGTTTAGACAACAACGAAAATAAAACTTCATACCTTAGTTATCTAGATTACACGACAGTGATTATTTTCAAATGCCAATAAAATTATTGCTACTCTTTCGAATTTAATAGAAAAACATCATACAGAACTGGATCAAAGACTGGCTCCAAACGGCAGTGTCTACCTGAAGGAATGCGCTAATGGTTAAGTTGAGGTGTCCGAAAATGACAGTTAAGTAACAGTTAGAACTCCTGTAGACCTAGACAATCGTTCATGTAATATCAAGCCATTACTCATTGACCAAGGGATGCGTAAATGTAAATGCATTGTCCATGTCTGACAGGCAAGTCCAGTGCACTCGTCGTCATGTGTGGGTCAGCACTTGTCAGATGCATACAGTCATTCATATATCAAATAAAATCGACTTGCCAAATTAACTAATCGTAAATCTTACACCAATTTTACACTAATTTTTAATTAACGCTATCAATTACAATCTGATACAAATACGCATTTTCACATTAATTTACTAGATAGAAAACAACACATGGCATCATGTATGAAACAACATAATTTCTTATATCGATTCATGAATATTGATCTGAAGAAAATTCTTCACCAAATAGCCAATAGTATTGTTTACGACATTCTTCCTAAAATTCGTTAAAAATACAGTGTCTCAGGATTAATTATCTAATCTTCAAATTTTAAATTAGATGGAGAAAATAAAAAAAATAATATCAAAAAGAGATAAGGTGAACACTGAACATTTTTTTTTAAATTCAAGTCACTGTTTGAAACTATTCTTAATGAACGATTTCCGAATTATTACTTTTATTATAATACATAAGATTTTTCTCTTAGAAATTCTGTTTTAAATAAAGTCCAAAAAATCATTCATATAGATTTTTCTTAGTGATAGGTAATTCTGGTAAAATACATATCTCTAGAGTTATTCTAGGTTTACTGATGATACATTGAAACTCGAACTTTTCCTTCTTTCTTCAAAGAAAACCACAAGGTTCTAATCTAGGCCCGCTTGTATTTTTATATTTCCTTAATGATTTACTTGATGTTGTTAATATAAAATTCAGACTTGCTCATTTGCCAAATTTAAATCTAGAGTTTTATTTTGACCTTAGTCATCGTATGAAGTCCTGAGACATAGATTCCCAACACCCTGTAGCCTACAAAATGTATTCTTCCAGATCGAAAATATCGATAACAGCAGTAATTTATTACCTTATTTTTTATATATACGGAAGCATGAAGGCATATTTAAGCGTCATTATTAATTTAGGTATTGTGAAACATTTCACATCCATGTTGGAGTTATTACCGTAAGCTTTGCCTAACAACTAGCGTTATCGGTGTCCGCTTTCAGTAATCGGCGCCCAACAAACCAAGTGTCAGGTTGAATTGTTGATAAATCATTTCCTACGACCATCGAAATATTGATAAATGATCTCATTGTCTAATTCTCCATCTGTATTTTCAACAATTATTCCATACTCGACGATTCTGTGTTAATATCAAACCCGGGAACACATGGAAATGTACTTTAAAATAAAGAAACTTACGTCGTTAGATAAATGATCAGACAAGACCTTCTAGACATTCACAGGTCAAATAGGTATAATTTGTTAGTAATTCAAAATATGTTGACGGACTTCTTATCCACTGTTTTTTGCGCGTAGGTTCTGTTGATATTTAAGACTAAGCAATATACCGCTTGATTAATTTCTTCGACTATAAGGACACACAACTGTCAGTCAGCTGGTATATATTCTCATTTAACTTGTACCATATAATAGAATAAATCTTACTGCAACTTCTGGCAAATCTAGGAATACCAAGCAATTTATGTCAATGTCTGTATTCTCAGCAATATGTTTCCCATTAGGAATGAATATAGTGTTAAATATACAGGGTGATTCGGTCATAATGTCATTAATTTTAAGGGAAGTTAGAGAAAAATGATATTAACAGGTTTACGCAATTAAAAAAAAATTAAATGCATATTTATGATGAAAAAAATATGTTCAAATCATTATGTAAACCCCTTTTCATTCACAGTTCCTACTTGGTGTTGGCCTGCTTCAACGCTCGAACACTATAGCCTTCATTAGTCTTCCAAATACATAATTCAAATTTATGATATTATGACTGAATCACTTAGTAGAGATTGTGATATGAACATCACATAATTTTATTTTCTCAATTGAAATAAGCTGTGTGTTATATTCAACTGTGTACTATATACAGAATGTTCAGATAACTTTGCCATTTTGTATTTTATAAAATAAAGGCATTTATTATTATTTTTGTTAATATAGCATCAATAAATCAAGAGCTGAAAATCTAACAAGTCGATTTCAGTGCAATATTCAAGGCAATCGTTTTGATTGATATCGAAAATTTATAGCCCTTATAATCGGTAGATTAAGTCTGATATGAGCTTTTCGTATTTATTGTACGCTACTGTACTAATCTTCCCCTATTCAACTTTTTCATGAGCTTACGTTGACAGGTTTAGAAAATTATCTGTTTTTACGTTAAAATATTGATCCTTTCACTTTCGAAATACGAACGAACTAATTTAACCTAGTCTCTGTAGATATTAACTTTTTATGTAGCTTGATATATAATAAATAATAGGAAATGGGGATATTTTAATTTACTATCTTAATTTTTAATTACTTTTTCAACATATCTTATAATGTATCCGTATCACTTTTAGGTTATATTTAATATCACTTAATCCATACAGTAGATAAAAATTGATTTATGGTAGGAAAAGTTGAAGATGCTGTAACATTATTAACAAATCGCTTTCATCTATGCAAAATAGGGTCAATCTATTTGCACTAATATATTAATAAATGCCCTGCTTGAAACTAGCTCATGTTATTTATTAAAAGCGACCTATATAGCATGGGTATGGATCATCTCATATCCCCTTAAACTTGAATCTGTTTTCCAGTTTCGTTTTCCAAAAACACGTGGAGTGGCAGCTGACCTTTCAGAAATGAGACTGTAAACTTCACAGTCTGAGAATTTACATACCTACTACGTATGACGTTTCTATAACATTCACCTCATGTCCTCATGTGGTCTTTTTAATTAGCTTTTCTGGAAATGGAGACTCGGTAGGCCGTGCCAACCATAATAGTCGGAAATTTATTTATGTCCAATGGCCTCTTCTTAATTACAATGAGACAGATTTTACCCATCTCGAGACGATACCATTCAAATTTTCATTGCATCGTATTAAATTCAGTATATTCTTTCATCAATAGTTAGACGCATCAATTTGACATCCATATGACATATTGGCCAGATAGTATTAGTAATATATAAGTAGCGTCATCTAACGACGATTTTGGAAATCAGCTGGAAAGAGTCCTACATCCTGCATTATTAAAATGTACAGGAAATGTTATCAAATCAACTGTAGGTATAGATCAGTCCCCCTCTTATTCTAGAGGTGAAGATAATTATCTACCGACAAAGTTGTCAGTTTGGTTTCCGATTTCGGTTAAATCTAAGTGCGACATGTGTCTTATTAATTAGACCACTAGATAGAGTTGTCAGTTATCAGAAAAAATGAGGACACCGTGTGAAAGAGACTTCTGATCCTGATATCCAATAATTACTCGATGTGAGGCCTAATAAGATAAGATAATAAATACTCTTTGATAAATTGCGAAATGGATTTCAGTTTCATAATGTTCTGTTATCAGTATGCAGAATATGTGATTGCATTTGTATGATCTTATTAAATCCATATACAAACTGAGATGCTCCACTGCGCTGACTTGGAAAATCTTAAGAAAATCAAACCTTTTCTTCGCCTCAAGAAACGACAAAGTCACAATCAAATATATTTCAAATTCTTATTCTTCTTGCCAAAAAAGTATTTTTAACTCTGGCATAGATACTCCGTGATAGTTTAAAGATTTTAGCTTCACCTCAATATCAAATATTAAGTACATTGTTCTGCTTTGATGTCTAAGTTACACATTTTTCTTTTAAATATTACATTAGGGTCAATGAACCAATGGATTCCAATGTAATTAAGATAATTATTAAAACTTTGATTCTGAAATTCGTCAAGAACGTTACAACTTGTTGTGTAACTAGCTACAACTGAAAGAAGCTTCAAAGGATTAGCGAAAAGTTCGAGGTTGGAATTGGAGGTAGTTAGTAGAACGTAACTCTCAGGATATAAAATTGATCCTTTACAAAGTTATATATTTAGAGGGAGAAGTGTTTTATGTAGGTCCTTGAACTGCCGCCAATTTTTATTTATTATTGAGGACATGCAGGTTGCAAAATAAACCAACATTTATATATTACACTTATTTAGTCATAATTAATTTGATTCGCTTTTTAGCTACGCCAATAAATTTGCAGTAAAATATCGAGTTACATAAAATAATTGTTGGCAAAATTTTTGGCAATATGGTTGAGTTTTATAACACGCTTTATACTATCAATTTGAGTGTGAACTAAAGTGTAAGAAGCAGATCGTCAAGAATGTCGTAATTAAATAGATTAATAGTACTTGGATGGAGTCCAAAACGAGTTTCAATTCCTTTACCGGAGTTTTATTGTTTTATTTGCGTGGCTTCGACTATTTAAAGTACAATTTTCCTGTTCGAACTATTGTTGTACCTTACCCGACGCTCTTGTCAAACTAACATGTGAAACGGATGTTTCGGGTTCGACTCCTTCCACCGCAATCGAGGCAGCTGATCAGCTGAGTGAAGAATTGTAAAGCGTGGTATCATATAATTACTACTAACATGTTCGTTGTTTTATAGAAATAAAATATGTCCCGTTAGAGCGGTGTAACTGAAAGTAGTATATTCAAATGAGAAATTGGGGCACATCTTGCTCCTATTTTTATCTTCCATGATGGATTACGAGCGGGAATGAGGTCTAATTAAGATAAAACAAGCATCGATTGGGGGAAATAATACCTGTGTCCACCAATTGATGTAAAATATCGATAGAAAAGTTATTTATGTCGGTACAACAAATGTATTATAGAGTTGGTTGGCGTTCGAGATATCTTGTTGATAACGCACCTGTAAATATTCTTAATTTATAATTGGTCCATTAAAAAACATTGCATCATATTTGTCCCCTGATAATGAAAACATTACCGTATTTCCAATTATGTTTACTCGTATGTTAGATAAGTACAGAACATATTTAGTATCTCATTATACAACTGGTGGTGGTAGTTCTAGCTAGACGATTGAGACACAGCAATATGGTAAGTACTATCGGTATTTATACAGTTGTTATTGGACCATGCCGACTATATGGAACTATAATGAGTGTAAAATAATTTGGACTTAAGACAATTTGACTTTGAACAATCAATTTATATATGTTTCTTTCGACTGAATTATTTCCGTTAGTTAAAACTATTAGTTCTTACATGTCAGTATACTATATAGTGTTTTGCAGGATTATACTCGGGGTTTTATAATTGCAGCAAATATAATTAAACTCTTCAAGAAAATCGTCTTTCTTCTAACTCTGGACTTTCTAGATTCAGGATCAAGTTGGTATATCAACCATAAAAACGGTTTGTCAGCAAAAAAAGCTCAACTTTGGTTGATAAATTACATTTTATTGGTGGTTATTATTATTATTATTGAAAGAAATAATAAAATTTAATAAGCAATTTTATGTGCAAGCAACAAAAAGCAATTTTTAATAAATGTAGTCCGAAAATAAATAATTACATTTTAAGCTCAATTAAAAAATTGAAAGTGGTGAAAGTGAAATTGAATTAGGATCTGATTCCAAAATATAACGAAATATTAATTTATGTAAATAAGTCATACTCTTACAAATTTGAAATTGCTGCAAATGCATAAAGCACAAATTGGTCAAGTAAAAGGTAATAAAATTACATCAAATGTTGGTATATTTGTCTTAATGCAAATACAGATTCGGAAATTGCGGATCTTTACAGAGAAAGTAGAAATTGCCGCTTCATTCCAGGGAAGGTACGAACTTTAAGAGGGGAGGCGACGTGCATTGGTCTAGCATTCCCCACTACTACGGTAATCGGTTCCGTATCGCCATTGCAAATCTAACTGTCAGATCAACTGATGCCAGTGTTGTCAGATCTCATCCATTCCGAGAAAAGCTCATGCTTTCATATTTTGATTACAAAATCTCATGCTTTTTAATAGACACAAAAAGAAATAATAAAATTATTAAAATTACTCTTTGAAATCTACCAAAACAAAGACGTAACGAGAAATAAAGGAAAAATCGAGGGCAAAATTGAATAGATAGAGGTAGGTATCTACAATATTTGGGTACTTGAAATATCCTTTATTGTAGACTGCTCTCTTAATAATTAGCAATGAATACATAAACGGGTATGACAGTCTACGGATATGAGGTGTGTGTGCTGTATTCACGCTGTATTACAGTGATTATTAACTCTATTCCGTAAGGGTACCTACATTTTCTGGAAACAACAGATTTTACGACCCGTGAGTCACCCTGCGTCACGTCAACTGCGCTTCAACGTTCGCCCGGCCTAACAACAATAAAATAAATTAGAAAGGTTACGTGGTTAATAACTTTTAAGTAAGTACCTGTAACTACCTACTTACAATGTAATATTATGATAAAATAGCAGAACATAATGATTTTTAATGAAATAAAAATGGCATTACAAAAGTAATTGAAAATTACTTGCTTCTTTGAAATTATTCTCATGCACTGAATTTTTCCCACCTGGCAACACTGCTTGATGCAAACACGCTGTGGTCGAAGTATGCGTGTAGCATGACACAAATACACGCAAGCGGCAAAATACAATTCACCATCAAGATCCTCACTTTCCAAATCTGTATATTAGTTACATGTCAACAAAACATATGTCTTGCAACAAAAAGTTCATTACATTACATTAGTATCAAGAAAATAAAAGTTAAAACTAAAAAACTACAATTATTAACCGAAGATAACTGCACATCATATTTTAATGTCACAAAAATTATTGATGTCTAAATAAAATTGTTTTAATAAAAAATAATGATTTGAAAATTATATATTTTTTTGTAAATGTACATTTAACATTTTTAATCACATATTCGTATTATACTTATTTTTCCCTATCTTCCCCTAAAATTAATGATTGAGTCACTCTGTATACTTATATAAACACTGGTATTATTTAAAAATCCGTAGATACGGGATTTGAATCAGTGAAAAGATTTTTTTAACGGCACCATGACAAACATTAGCACGTTTATAATATTCGCTCTTAAGAAACAAATATAATAATTTATAACTCTTCAAAATTAAAAAATTCTTGTATGCAAATCATAACGAAGCAAATAATATTTTACATTTGAGTCAGTACTAAAAACAACCAGTTTTATATATCAAATAGTCCCAGCAACAAGTCTGATCCATAATTATTACTTCTATATGCATATCATTACAACGTTTAAATATGTTAATCCAATAACGATTGCTCTTAAATAAAATTATAATTATTATATTTAACACTTATTTCCAATAACCGCAAATTGCAAAGTACGACTTTCTGTTTTTTATAGGAATAGCCAATTAGCGGCAGTCGCACGTAGACTTATACACGATGTCTAGATATTTACTTAGAAGAGAAATATCTACGAAATCAAGGTGTTATTAATAGTATTTTTATATCCAAGGTCGCCATAATAAATCAGACAGTGTTATAGAAGGAAAGGTAACGAACCTCAAAATAAAATACTCTTTTCTAAATTGAATTGGTATTTTATGTGCTAAAACAAAAAGCAAACAATCTGTTTTATTTTTCTAATAAATTTGTTCGAAGTTGAGCGAATACTACATTACTTAATTCAAGCAGATTTACGAGATACAACTATAACTTCAGAATTAAAGTTGTTATAGTTTCTGGAATAACAGGAAGTACCTAAATCTAAGCATAACGTATAACGCAAACTAAGTCAACAAATATTACGTGGATATATAAATCGAGAGAAAATTATATTACTTTATAGTCACACTCCAAACCACCACACGCTATGAACAACAGTGTTAACACTGTAAAAGCCTAAGAAGTAAACATATATCTTCTGTGAATCGTGATTATAAGTAAACAATTACATTGTAGTTAAAACAAATTTCAATTGTACGAACAAAACAACAAATTGAGCACACACATGTATCTTTTATTTGTACTACTTGCAAAATCGATTTAGATCTATTTATACTCGTAAATACATGAAAAAGGATCATAAGCACAAACATTAAGAATAACTAAGATTCTAAGAGCTTCTGTAGATTAGATATAGGTTTTATCCTGCCTTACTTATTATATTATTTTGTCGGCAATTTTGAAATTTATTCGAAATCCTAAATACTTAATTTAGCGATAAGTGCAATTTATAATAAAAAAGCATTATGTAAATCTCTAGGTAAAAGCGCATGATATCTCGTGATCTTAAATATCAGCTATTAAAGAGATCATATAGCATATTAGGGTTCTATATAAATATTTAAATTGCTTGTTAATGTTAGGGGCGTTTTATCTTGCATACTAAAGCAAGACCAACATCGTTGAATCTAAATTTGAAAAGCTGCTCTATTATGTTTATTCATAATTACCATAAAAGATTCGGTGCGTTTGCTAACAACCTGATAAACGTTGTTTTGTGTTTACATTTCACCGGGACAGCCAAAAAGTTTTTATGGTAATTTATAATTCTCGTCCAGATTGGATTTGCCCCTCAAAATTCCTGACGAATGTCAACACATAATTAGGTGGTACAGTTTTATGTCCTTTTTTATAACCCTCTCAAATTAAGTCAAATCTCAGTCCCAATAAAAAATACTATTTTATTAAACTTTCACATCGAATCTTTTCAAAAACACAAATGTACAAATCTTTCAATTGAAACCTTTTTTAAAGTACATTGTAATAATATTTTCTTAAAAAAACACAATTATATTGAACTTCCGAATGATCGTCCCTTTAAAAATACAATGTCCTTTTACAAAAATCACTAAAATGTCACCGCATAACCTTTTTTCATAACCCATTTAAAATTGCAAGTTATACTAAAGTTTCAGCCTCAAAAATAAATAACTGAATGAATAACTGAATAATGAATTTTACTGATCTTTCGAATACATGCATTCGAATCATGTTTCATCCAAAAACACAATTTTACTGAACCTTCGAATTATTCCTTTTTAAAATTTCAATTTCACTGAACTTGAATAAAACAAATAAACAGTTTTACTGAACTTACAATTACACCTTTTCAAAAAACATATTTACGAAATTTTACTGAACCTTTCAATGAAATCTCAGCTAAATTTTGCTGAACATTTGCTTTTAGTTTGTTCAAACACAAAGAACAATTTTACCTAACTTTCGAATCGAGCTTATTCAAAAATCTTTTTAACTGACCTTTCGAATGAAATTATTTAAATTTTCTTCAACGCTTCAACCAAACTTTTCCACAAATTCAATTTTACAGAACTTTCGACCTACTTTTTATAATATGCAACAAATTTTAATGAACTTTCAATTACACCTTTTCAAAAAACATATTTACGAAATTTTACTGAACCTTTCAATGAAATCTCAGCTAAATTTTGCTGAACATTTGCTTTTGGTTTGTTCAAACACAAAGAACAATTTTACCTAACTTTCGAATCGAGCTTATTCAAAAATATTTTTAACTGACCTTTCGAATGAAATTATTTAAATTTTCCTAAACGCTTCAACCAAACTTTTCCACAAATTCACTTTTACACAACTTTCGAATTACTTTTTATAATATGCAACAAATTTTACTGAACTTTCGCTTTACGCCTTTTCAAAAACCAATTTTACTGACCCTTCGAAAGAAATAATTTCAAGGAAACACAATTTTCCTAAACGTTTCAACGAAACTTGTCCACAAATTCAATTTTACAGAACTTTCTAATTACTTTTTCTAATATGCAACAAATTTTATTAAACTTTCGCTTTACGCTTTTTTAAAGACAAGAGAAATCAATTTTACTCAACTTTCGAATCAATCAAGTCTTTTCAAAAATTAATTTTACCACATAAAATATCTTCAAATAAATGGTTTGAGTGAATTTTTGGAATAAATTTCAAAAAAACCATTTTCACCAAACCTTCCAATTGAAAAGTGTTGCCAAGCAAATATGTTCCATTTCAAAACATCAATTTTGGTAAACTTCATATTAAACAGAAAACATAATTTTATTGATCTTTGCATTCAAATCTTTTCAAAACAAACAGAACTTCATTATACTTTGTGATTCCTGAAACAAAACAGAAAGTAAATCAGTTTTTAAAACTATTTATAGCGAACTATTCAGTCATAAATTAACCGTCAATTTTATCGCATTATTAATCTGTATGTATGTTCAGGGATAAATGAATATATTTGTTTATTTTCAGAAGCTGTCGATTGATGTATTTATCACAGTGCAATCACATTACAGACTGGAGATGAAACATTGAAATAATATCTGAAGAAAGATTGACTGCAGACAAATTTCTTCTCTTAAAGTTATTTATTTCGCGAGTTAGAAATTCGGGAAGTTCGATAATTACTAGAAAATTCTGTAGGTTGTAGTGATTGTAGTGATACTGACGCGTTAAAACTACCAAAACGGGTATATATTTAAAAGTAATAGTACCTGGTAACGATACTAGTTAACTTTTGAAGAGAAATGTGTTAGTCTTTCAACACCGATGGAAAAAATAATAAATTATTGAGACAAAATTACTGAATTTTAGACTTGTAAATGAAAAGGTCTGGGTGAAAGTTAAGATATCGATACTGATTGGAACTTTTACTTGATTATTAACCAAGAAAATTTCCAATTAAAGGGTTACCTAAGCAATAATGATAAGGATAAGTTTAATTAACTTAAAAATACGAGCTTTTTTCTCGTTATTTTATTCTATAAAAAATAAACACATAATTAACAGTATCTAAATAATTAAGCTACATACATAGTTCCGCGCAAATTTTAAGTTTATGTGATAAACACTATTTATTGAAGTTTGTTACACTATTAAATCAATCAGTATGATTATGTTTTGGAAATAAACAGCAATTTAATTGCATAAATATGTTGATTAAAATGCGGTTACCATTGATGTTAAACTTGTGATAATCTCCTCAAAAAAAAAAGTTTATCAAAGTTAACTGCAAGAAGAAAGTCTTTTAGGTTCATTCATTTATGATGAATTAACATTTTTTCGTATAAAATCCCTAACCTACTGCATTTCCTAGTAAATAATTCGCTTATCTTAAATATTATTTTACAAAATATTTTACGTTGAGATAAGACACTCGGCAATGATAGCTACACGGGTACAAGAAAACGCTATAGTGTAAATGTCACTGACCTTGTCATCAATTCTGTCAGAAAAAGCACGTGTATCCTATGCTATTTCTGTTAAATATATGAGAAAGTGGTAAATATAAGTTTGATTTCAAGAAAACGGCTATAGAAAAATAATTTAATTACTGAACCGACCAGCCTTCGGTGATAATATCAATAATACTAACAGTTAATGTTACATCTATTATTATTTCTTTTCTATGATGATGTGGACTACTGCATGGTAATGGAGGGCAATAATTAAATAAAGCCTCTTAAAAGTGATAATCTTTTGACGGGTGACTTGAAGTACCTTCTTTTCTAAAGCAAACGGAAGGCTATAAATCTTACAAATTATAGAATTTATAGTTAATAAAGATAGTAAATACACATAATGAGATAATATAATCTGGAGATATCTTAACTCACATCTTCAGAGGAATAATTCAAAATTTTCGTGGAGACAAATCCGATTAAAATGACTTTAAACACTAATATAAAACTGAAGAAGATGTTATCACCTGTTGCTTACCGCCACATGTGGGACTCTTGGAAGTTATTCAAATTCCTCTGTAAATTTGATCCAAAAATAAAAATTCTTCCGTTCACTCAAGTAATTTATGAGTTTTTTCATGACACTGAAATCTTGTAAGATACAGTAACAATTTGTAGCAATATACAGGGCATCTTAAGTAGGGTTGGTTTTAACACTACATAACCTTAAAAAATGCAAACAAGTTCTTCAAGTAACAGATTTTCAAAATTCCAAAAACAACCAAAATAGGCACGTGTAAAGGTATTAATAGAAAATTCTAACGTTACATGACTATGTAAGTCTATGTTATAACAATATTTACAGCTATAGTTGAATTTAAGAAAATACGTATTTTGAAAGATTTCTGTACCTAAAAATTTATTGGTTAGACCGCTCACTGTCGTTACATATTCGTTTCGACACCTTTGAATATTCGCAGGTGGCATGAGATAACATTCCTGTTACTAAACTCTATATTAATCAATTCTTAAATGTCTACAATTATTTGTATTTGCAGAAAACACTATTTCAAGAATACGGCGCCCTTAATTGTAGATAACTCAGTGTTTAATGTTGAAAGCCTCACCTTCTTCAATATTTATGAAATTACAAATACTGTAGAATATTACCGTAAGTTTATTGTGAAGTATTGTGGTTTTCTTTTCTACTGAGTATAGATCAAAATCAGGTGTCCCTCAAGGATCTAATTTTGGGCCTCTCCGATTTTTATTTTTTATAAATGACTTGACAAAACTCAAATTGGTTAATGTTTGCAGATGACCTGAAATTTTACAAGCCTATCGAATGTTCCGATGATTGTATATCTCTTCAAAGTGATCAATGCGGCATTTGAATGGAGTTATGTCAACAAACAGAAATGCCATAATATAACTTTACTCTCAATAAACAAATAATATCTTATCCGTATAAAATTAATTGTATTGAGTTAAGCGGAGAAGATCACGTCAAGGATCTAGGTGTAACTATTGATTCCAAACTTCCAATTCCTTGTCGGTCAGTGGTAGCGCGGTTTAAGGCGTCAGTACTTGAATCGATGTGACTAGATCGGTGTGGGTTCGCGCCCGGCTGCCGGTAGACCGTATTTAAGCTATATTCGTAGAGAGGATTGGCACCCTCTCTGCGGGATGGTAGGGTGGAAGAATGTTAACTTAGGTCAATGTGAGATATTGATACCTGTTGATATTTGACTATCTCTCTAATTAATGAGGTTTTCCAAGTTTCCCTCATTCCTGCACTGAATAGTGGTTAGGGCCTACCAACGTAAGTCGTTCCTGGGCGCAAATGCGGCATGCTTAATAATAACATGCCGCCCCCTCTCCCGCACAAGTCTCCGACATCTGGGCTAATCCCTGTGATTAGAATGAGGGGTTGAGATATTATTATAAAGTTTCATACAAATTGCATATTGAAAATATAACTACCTAGTCTATAAACCGTTAGATTTTGTAATAAGAGAATCAAACATTAGTTCAATTATATCATTATACAGGGTGTTAAAAAAAGAGTGTAAAATATTTATGACTTTTCTGCTTATTTTGGTTCATACTATTACCTCCTGAAATATTTTACACTCTTTTTTTAACACCCTGTATAGTAGTTTAGTCACACGTAAATTTGAATATCCTTCGCTGCTATAACATTCACAACCTGAGATATATACAGTAAACATAGAAAAAGTGCAGAAAAAGTTTCTAAGATTCCTTTATTTTAAGAAATATAACAGACCTCCAGATTTCAACTTCACTCGAAGTATTCATTTATACATAACACACCATGGAATCGACGCAATCGATTGCAATGCTCCTGTTTGGATACAAGTTACTAAACTTTCTTAGTGATGATTCTTATTTGTTATTCCTGTTGTGTTTTAATATCCATCCGAGAAATACTAGAATGCATGAACTTCTCTATATTACCATTCGTAAGACATCCCAGTTTCCACTTCTTAAAAATTGAAAACAAGTCAAACAGTAACAAAACAATTGTAAACCTTAAACAAATTTTTTGACACTTTTACAGGGCTGACGATTAGTGGACTTATTATTTCCTGATACAATGAATTTATGATGTTTTATGCAGGAATGTAATTTAAATTTTTTATTAATAATTTTGTCTCCATATTTCCGTTGGTTTTGAGATTTCGAAAAAACGCCACTAGAAAAATATGCTTCATTTTTTGAGGTCAATTAAAACCAAACCCATAGTTTAATTCACCCTGTACTTCTTCATTATGTATATAATGGGAGTCGGTGTTACTAGAACTATTATCACAAATGAGTAAAACTGTTACAGTGTAGTTACAAATTTAATCATTGTTTTAACAAACAACACCGTAGTACAAACAAACAAACGGTAGTAAAATTGTTTAAGTAGGTACTTTAAAAATTTCATTGAAATTTTTACGATCTAAAATTAGTATCCGAATACGTTTAATAGGGAACACTTATTCTCTCTAGTAGGTAAACCTATTTACCTAATGTTTACTCTTTGCCAAGGAAGTAAATGTAGGATATGATAACCATTATTTTTGTACAAAAGCCGTTAGTAAACAATTTAAAACAATTAATTATACGTTGCATAGCATTTTATCGTCATTTAATGTATGTTTAAATAAAATATCTCATTGTTATCTTTATTACAAAAATTAAAAAGAGCAATGACTTTTTGTTATATATTTAGAAGCATCTGATGGTTCATAAAACCAAACAATTATAATTCAAACCAATTATTGTTTCATGCTGACCAATTTAGACAAGTGTTTAAAATGTATTTATGAAATGCTTCAATATGAAAAGTAATAAATTTTGAGTTATTATGTATTTCTGGACATCCCACGAAAATAATCAGACATAATTTGCCAATGTTCTAAAACATCTATCGTGTACTGATGAGAACTTACAAGAACGAAACTGAGGTCTGTGGATAAAAATAATTGAAAGAAACATCGAAACATCAATCAGTGAGTGAGGGGTCTTTATATTGATAAATTATCGTAAGAAAAATGTTAAACCTGGACCATTATAACTCGTATTCATGTTGGTGCCGCATATATCTTCGTATAAATATTTCTGGAACAAGTATAACACATTAAATCATTTTCAGTGGTGCTGATCCGTGAAAGATATTTTATTAAATTACCGCAGATTGCTTTAATGATGCTTAATTAAATTAAAGTTTACATTAATCAAACTGTAACTGATATATCGCGTAGAAATAAAAGCTGATAAATATATAGCTAATAAATCTCTTTCACTTACCCTTTTATTTTTTAAATATATTTTATGTAACATCAATTCATTGAATTCGATTAATATACAGGGTGTTTTTAAATGATGTAGCAAAAATGAGACCATTTTCGATATTTGTAAATAACTTCTTAAAAAATCCAAATATTTACATAAAATTTGTAAATCAGAGGTTTTTGCGGGCGAGAAATTCAAATTTGTTTCTAATTTTGACATCACTAGTAGAGGGCGCCACTTATCGCACATCATGTTTTTTTTTAAATGGCAGAACTTTTTTGCTGCTTAGTATATCTATCTGACTATTGAAACAATCGATTCTCCTACCTGTTATCTCTGAAAAAGGTATACCTTGTTGAAGTCGTTAGGAGTAACGGTTTTCGAAATATGTAATCTGATTTGAAATATTCAGTGCACCGATTGAAAACTGTTATCGTTTCAGGTAAAGTGCCTTTTCTACTGAAAATATAGCAAAATGTTACTTGAAAGTTGTTCAGAACGGTAAATTATGGAGACGTGCAAAATTTCAAAAAGATCGGCGTGCTTTGATAAAATCTTTGTGCTTTGTTGAAAAATGGTTTCATCAGACTTCGCTGATCTTCTTGGAACATTGCACGTCTCCATAATTTACCATTTTGAACAACTTTTTCAAGTAACATTTTGCTGTATTTTCAGCAGAAAAGTCACTTTACCTGAAATCAAAACAGTTTTTACTCGGCGCACTGAGCATTTCAAATAGGATTATTTCAAAAATGGTTACTGCTACCGACTTCAGCAAAGTATACGTTTTTCAAATAAAACAGGTAGGAGAATCGATTGTTTCGATAGTGAGACGGATACACTAAGATGCAAAACAGTTCTACCATTTAAAAGAAACATGGTATGCCACAAGTGGCGCCCTCTACTAGTGACGTTAAAATTAGAAACAAATTTAAATGTCTCGTCTGCAAAAACCCCCGATTTAAAAATTGTATGTAAATGTTTGGATTTCTTAAGAAGTTATTTACAAATATCAAAAATAAAATTTAATAATAATAATAATCTTTATTATTCCAACAGGAAAACCCAATTACAGGAATAAGTAAATTAAAAAAAGTTAAAAAAAAAATATTACTCATTGAAATACTAAATCTAAAGATATATACTATGCACATTTAAGAACTCATCACAAGTGACGCACAAAACTACAGATTATATTCATACTATCACTTAATATGTCGCAACTATTTCCAATTTTATTATATAGTCCACACATCAAATTAATTGGAGATTTTGTTAGGATATTTGTCCTGGGCGTATCACAATAAAACAATGCTTGCTGACGGGAATTGCCTAACTTAACTTTGACACCCTGTATCTTTGTTATGTTGCGATTTGGGATATAGGTAAGTTAGGTTAAGTCGATTTATTTTCACTTAAGAAATCTGTGGTCTCAGTTTTTCTACTCCATTTAGAAACACCTTATATACCAATTGATACGTAATAATGTATAATTTCGATAAATATTTTTGTTTGCATAGCGTACTTGATACAATTCGCCTTATATCCTTTAATTTATAATAGCACAGAGCAAATTGAAAATAAAATTTAATGTTAAACAAATATTTATTGTAAATATTTGCGAAGCGTACCGAAACAAATTTACACACCGTGTAAAAATATATGTGTAATATTTGCTTTTTACATAAAAATGTTGGTACTATTTACCATATTGATTATTGGCGTATATGACAAATACTAGAGAAAGTACAAATAAAATGGGGCAATGCCACTGCAAGAATTATTTGTAAATTATTACTCTGTTCACGCAAAACTGCCGTCACTTTGTTTTATATATATATGTGTGTGTGTGTGTGTGTGTTTGTATGTATAGAATTTAGAGGACCCTAAATATATCCGTAAATTGAATTTAATTTTTTTTTTGGTTTCGTACATATAGGTATTAGCGGATAATAATGTATGAAAAAACAAAAACATTTAGCCGTGATGTGGCAACACATGTCTAACGTTGCTCGTTTCACCACAAATTTAAGACAGTCAGTATAAAAATTCTAATAAATGTATGTCCTATAGTTACGGAAACGATATAGCGACGCCGATAATCTATTTATAATATAAAGAAAGTCTTGTAACACATAAAACCAATCATCGCCTTCTTTTATATGGTATGAGAATGAACTACAAATAAATTCCTCAAAAAAATGAACACATACGTATTTACTAAACCTGTCAAAATATTTACGCCATTCAAATAGGGTCAATTTTACACAGTGGGTAGTTCATAAATATATCATAACAGAATTGGACGCACGCCAAAAAATGACGTTTTTCGTAATTAATTAATTTAGCATTGTCAGGAAGGTGTTCCTATTATAATTGCAATATGCAGCCTGCTATAAATTTAGTTGTCTAGAGTGGTACAAGCATGTGGAGACAACAAATGGCACAATAAGTTGAAGATGTAATAGAAATTGTGTAACGGGCTGTTACATGTTTTATTACACTAAGAAAACTGTTTAATAAATGAATGCTAACAACGAAATGGTAGTTTAACGTAATTAAATAATTTATGTTATATAAATATATGTATACATTACTAAATTCAAGGTTACAAGTAATAAACTATATTTGTTATAATTATACAGGGTGATTCAGAACTTATCTAAAAAAAATTTTGATTGTACGTCCCCTGTTATAAACACAATTTTGTGAAAATAAAATCAAAGAGAGTAGCTCGAAAATGATTTAAAAATACACTTCCGCGCGCCACTGGAAACTGGGCCACTGTAAAACCTGATTCCCAAAGAATGAAATACATTACAATTTTACATCTATTTCTAATTCAATTGCCTTTGTTATTAATTATTAATAGAATTAATTTATGGATTTAATTAGTAAAACAGTTTGACATACCCGATGTTACAACATTTTGGGCCCGTCTTAATCAGTTTCTACAAACTAACACAAATGTTTCTGCTTTTTGTCCATATTGATCTTGGTATTGACAGCAGCTATGATACGTTTGCATAAATCATCAATAGTGTCCATTTCGGTGCAATATACTTCATAGCCCCACAAAAATAAGTCTAAATGATTTAATGTCAGGAAATCATGGCGACCATGATACCGGTCCTCCTCGTTCAATCCCTTGGACACTCTATACATGATACGGATATAATTGAGACTCGTGTATTATACGCCACACTGCTGCAATACGCCGTGGACGTCCTGAACCTCCATGTCTTCCACGATTCCGTTGCAAATTTCCAGTGTCACGCCAGCGTTTGCACTACACTTGCACTCACCGCACACCGTTGTAAAAATAGCTGCATTTGGAACATGTTTACCGGGAAATCAAGTGCGAGTTGCTATAGACGTCAGCCATTTTTGATATTTGAAAAACTATTTTAAATACTTGCATCACAAAAGAAGTTAATACGATAAGTAATCGGATACTTGAAGTCGCCTGGCTAGAGACTACAATAGCCCAGCGATGTAAAGGTTGAAACTACTAGACCTTTAATATTTAATAATTTTTTCTCGGAAACCATAAGGATTTTACAAACATTTTTTTACGGTATTCACTGAAATGAGGATATTTGAAATATGACCAAAACTTATGTTTTTTTAAGAAGTATTAATAGCGGCAAGTTTGTACTAAATAATTTTTCTCAGTGTAGCCAACAAAACAAGACGCAGAATCGATTTCATCATGTACTTTATTACACTTAATTCTAAATATAGTATGCTTATTATCTCCTATAATTTTAAAGATAATTTTTTTACTAATATTAACATGCAGCGATTAAGAATTTTTACATAAATTATAGAAATTTTCTTGCATTATCGGAACATTGTATGTTTCTTAGTATATGACAGTCCGTATCAGTCGCTAATGCGCTCACAAGGTCTTAATTTCTTTTATATGCAATATATCCATTCCCTATCCTATATATAATAATTTTTATATACTCGTTAAACAATGTGTACGTGCAAAAATGAATGTACTCCATATGTATAACATTTTTGTTTTTATTAACTACCAGGACGATCTCATGTTTTGTACTGATATACGGTGCTTTCGAAAAGTAACGAATAAATTCATTATTTTTGACATACGACCCATATTTATGACGTCATCGTTGTTCGATATATGACGTCATCGATAATTTTTTTAAATAGCAATTACCAATTTTGACCATGCCAAATAATGTTTGAAGATTTTATAATTTAATTTTCACAATATGCAACACTTGTCCGTGCTTATTTATATGAGCTGTTCCCGAATCGTTGGATATGGAGAAGGGGGCCGATTGAGTGGCCAGCCAGATCGTCTGATTTGACACCCCTAGATTATTTCTTGTGGGGATACTTAAAAAGCAAAGTATACGTTACTAGACCGGTTAATTTAGAAGATTTAAAAGCAAGAATTCGTCACGAGATACATCGTATACCTCTGATAGATAGATAGATAGATTTATTTTGTCTTAGAACATACAGAAAATTTTACATAAAAGCAATAAAAACTGTATATTGTAGAACCGTCATGTGTATACATACAATGTACACTTTACCAACAATGGTATAAACTAAAACGATAAAACACTTAAAAAGAACATATATATATGTATACATATATATACACACATATATACACACACATACATACACACCCATACACACACACATATATAAAATGAGAGAATACAAAAAAACATAAAACACATAAAAAATAGAACATAATTTTGTTTTACATATGTGTGGAGAAAAATTCGTCTACACTGTAGAAACATTTCATAATAAAAAACTGTTTGATTTTCTTAAATATTATCATACTATCTCCTTCTTCAAAGCATTTATGCTGTAGCATTGCATGGTTATATACCTTTATTCCTATGTATCCAGGGGTCTGTTGGCCTACTGACAGTCTGGAATAAGGTAATTGTAAAGTATGACCGAAACGTGTATTATGTGAGTGGATACTAGACCTTCTCTCTAATTCTGAGATATTACTTCTCACAAAAATAAGAAGTGAATAAATATATAGGGACGGCAAAGTCATTATACCAAGATCCTTGAACAATCCTCTACATGATGTTTTCATTGATTCAGTCTGAAGTTATTGATAATGTCCAAAAAGAATTTATTAATCGTCTTGGCTACTGTCAGGCAGCCAACGGTACACAATTTGAACATTTAATTTACTCGATTTTTTACATAATCATCATTTTCAGTATTGTGAAAATTACATTTTAAAATCTTCAAACATTATTTTCTTGAAATTTTTGTTATGTAACACCATAATTTTTCATGATGCATGTATGTAGAATGACACGCTCTTTCAAATGGCGATGACGTCACAAATGTGGGTCGTATGTCAAAAAGTGTATTTTTTAAAAACTTCAATTTCAAAAATAATGAATTTATTCGTTACTTTTCGAAAGCACTGTATAAGGAGAAATTTAACGTTATAGCACCTTCGTTGACGCTGCTAAATTGAACTGACAATGAATAATTAGTTTTATAATTAACGGAAACGGTGCAATAAATTTGATCGAACGCAAAAAAATTTAAAGATGTTTCGATATGCATATGTGGACAGGTACTTGTTTATGTTTATTTTAATTAAATACGTAATGAATTCAGGTACCGAAAAATGTAGAATATAAAGTCAAAATGTTGGATGTAAATAGAAATTTAATTATTACACACACCATACGTTTTGTCATAAAATGTATTAATAGTAAATAAACCGCTTGTTGATTAGCAAATGTTCTAAATCATAATACGAGGCGTAGCGCTCAATTTCTTTATTATTATTTGGACGATAAATCGCTTTCAAGAGATTCAAATTGTCGATTAATAAATTAGTATTTAACACCCTATTCGTATCATAAACGCTTGCTTTATGGATATCTTGGCTTTATTTACGATTGCACTCGCAGTTACGGCTATTTAATTTCTCTACATTTACTTTGACCGCCTTTGATTCGCACAATTTGAGAGAAATTATAAGTGTTATACATTTCACTGTTATACGAAGTGTCTAGAAAATAGTCGATTGGACCTAAAGCTTTTTTAGTTTTTGCATGAAATCAGTCAAAACTTAGGTGGCAGGTTTTGGTGACTCGCACTGTATATTAGCCTAACGTAACCTAAACTACTCGTTTAACATACAATTCTGAGTACCCATTGAACGTAAACTATATATTTGTGCCATTATTTTTAGTTACTTTTAATCATAAATTGCGTCGTTCCCTTATTTTATTTTATCGTGCTAAAATCTTTTACAGCGGTTTATTCGTTTCTACAGATTACACCTTACGGTTGCTTTATACTTTATTACCATGCACAACGTAAATTCCAGTCGAATATTACTTTACTGCAAAGTGTTCTTGGATATTTTTTCTTTCAATTTATTTTTTATCGCGTAATAATCCTGTTTAATATAACAAATGCTGCTGAATCCTTCCAAAATAATATATCGTACCTCTAAGAACTAAAGTGTATCTTAATCCTAAAGATCACCTCTAAATAATTAAAATGGCTAAGGTGATAGTTTAATAATATCTATATTATGGATACAAGGTATTAAAGTGTATATTTTAAGAAAGTTAAAAATACACTCTAGTTGTGTGAAAATATACATTAATAAGCAAAAGCGCACCTTTTAAATAAGTTAAATTAAGCATTTTAGCTCTGAAGTAATAAGCATGCTATTTTTACATCTATATTAATTAGTATTTAGAAATTTGAAAATATATCTCAACTAAATGCAGTAAGAAATATCTAAACCACTTTAGTCCTGATTATACGTTTTACATAGTGCTAAAGTGTATCTTAAGTAAATTCAGTAATACACTTTAGCTCAGGTAGATAGAGGTACGCAATTTTATATTCTGTAAAATAAAATTCGTAAAATTAATCATGTTAAAAATGTAACAAGTAAGTAAAGTAAAACACTCCAGTTGTATGAAAATATACATATAATATAAAAGTAAAGCACTTTAGCTCAGACATAATAAGCATGCTATTTTTACATCTATATTAATTAGTATCTAGAAATGTAAAAATATATATCACGGAATTAAAATGCATTTTAGTTCCGAGTATGAAATATCTAAATCACTTTAGTCCTGATTATATTTTTTATCACAGCAACAGCTGCAAAATTCGTGACTATGTTGATGATTTAATAATACCAATATTTTACAGGGTACTAAAGTGTATCTTAAGTAACACACTTTAGCTCATGTAGATAAAGGTACGCATTTCTATATTCTGTAAATCAAATTCTTAAAATTAATTAATTAATCTGATAAGTGTTTAAAATATAACAATTTAATACTACGTACATTAAGTCATTATAGCTCAAATGTAAAACTATATGTTAAAGGATTAAAATATCTCTTAATTAATAGATTGACACTTTAGTCTTGATCATATTTTTAACTATGACAATTCTGTTAAACATCTGCAATTACGATGATAACGATACAACGTACTAAAGTGCATTTTTAAGAAAGTAAAGTAAGTCACTTTAGCTCATATATAAATAATTACGCTATTTTTACATTCCATAAAAAATATTGTTAATTAAAATTAATAATAGTGATCTGTGAGGGTATATTTGATACCAAGTGCATAATTTCGAGGATCACCTAAGGGCATTAAAATGCATTTTAGTCGTGAAATATTTACCCTAAAATGATGATGATTTAGTAATATTATGTATATGTACAGAGTACTAAAGTGTTAAGTTAAACAAGACACGTTATTTTTATATTTTACGAGTAAAATAAAACTTATTGATTTAAATTAGTTACACTGATTTGACACCTGTCAAAATGTGAACTTAGGTGCCTACTAAAAAACTAAAGTGTAGCTTTTAAGAGAAATTTAGGAAACATTCGCCAAGAGACATAAAAAGCGTTTTATTTCTGTATATACGCTATTTGTTGGAGAGGTTAAATTAATCCCTCGAGGATTAAAATTCAGGCTTTACTCCATAAAATTAAAGGCTAAAACGGTACTTCTAATCCACGGAGTGTAAAAACTTTTTTTTCTAACCCAAAATTAGTCCACACAAAGAGTAAAACCTCCTGTCGACACTAATAAATTCTTGGAGGCATTATTTTAAGAATATTTGCTACATTTACTAGATAAATATATACACAGAAGACTCGACAGTTAAATGACTCTTATATATTTAAGATTTAATAGTTTAGCACTATCCAAACGTCATGCAAATTACAGAGAGAATAGGGTGGTTGTTTTCGACACCAACGTTCGAAAATAACTTTAATGACTCTTCTAGTAAAGGTGATTTATAACTGTTAGAACGTAACTGCTTCGCCTGGTATACAGACACGTTAGACATTAACCTGCTACTATATATGCAAGTGATATCAAATCCACGTGTTTCGCACTAAATATGAATGACTTCAAGCCATACTTCGCTCGGCGCCACACGGATGATTTGGCTTCACTTTAAGTGATTTAACAACTTAATTTCTTGCGATATAATCGCATGTAACGCATTGGAATCAATTCATTCGTTCTTTCAATGGCTAGGAATATTAATTCTATAATAGATAGGAAGGAGAATCAATAAGCCAAGAGACGTTTGCTTTTTCAGTTCCCTTTACTTCTGGGTGCGTTTGCTCACATTTTAAAGGTGGTTTAACAATTACAATGAAAAGTTGAAAATCGTCTAAATTTTACCGCTATTGAATCTAATATAGTCCCACATTTTTGCTTCACTTAATTGTATTTTAAAAAATTATATTCATTTTATTGTGTACGTTGTTGCAAATATATTTACTTTATTATGAAAAGTCATTACAGAGGTCAATCGGATATTTTGAAACTAATAAAATCGCTAATGATTAACCTATAAAAATCTTTATATTACCCATGAATGAATCTCAAAATTTTATCTCTTCCTTGTCGGCTTCATAAATGTAATTAAATTAAATTTATGAACAGTACAAAACGATTAACCAGCCTTTATTTTTCTGTATGATAAAGTGCATCAAACAAATTGACTATTTTTTTTTTCTTACCAATAGTACAGTAAACACGTTTTTGCTTTATTTTAATTATACTCTAGTTTGCAATGGGGAGAAGTTGCATGAATTTTATATTAGTATGAAATGTATTACAAGGTAATTTTTCATCATTTTGTATACAAAACACTGTATATACTTATACAGTGTTTTGTGTTAGCTATGCCGCCTGTCTGTTTTCTCTGTCGACCTTCTGCGTAGAAGTAATTTTCAATAAATCCTCGTATATTTTGTACCCATGGGGTATCTCAGTTCGTAGTGGTCTAGGTCTAGGCTCATTGTTTTAAAATGAATGCATTGTTGCGCGAACGCAATTCGTTAGACAATAGTGTAAGTGCACACCAGAATTGAATTAGAATTTATCGCGTTTGTTAGACTCACTCGCACCACCCATAATAGGTGAAGATACTGCATATTCTATATTCATATCTGCTAGCGACGTTAATCTTTGTAATTTAAATGTGACGGGTCGCCTACATTGGACAGTTTGCTGGTATATATCAACTTTTATGCGTTCGACTGGCTAAATAATAACCTGCGATAGAGTGGTATCGTAAAGTGGTAAATCAAAATAGCATTAGAGTGCAGGTTTATTAAAAAATCGTCGATAAACGTCTGCAGTAGTTTGATTCCCGCTGTGATACAATTTTACGAAGGCTAATGAACCTCATATTTATGTTTTCATATATGGAAACGTATCTGTAAATATCGCCTAATAAAAAAAGCAACTATTTGGGTACTGCGATAATAACTACTGAACAATGGATTGAATACCAAGCGACTAAAATACACCCAACGGCTCCAATGCACTTTAGTTCTATTATAGTAGGCTAAACCAACTAACATACAGCTTGATATAACAATTTAACCTGCTTAATATTGCGATAGATATGTTAAACGTCACGCAACTAAAATACACCTAGATAATGTATTTTAGTTCTGAGATAGTAAGTTAAACTAACTAAAAACAAATCAACAAGTTAAGCAATGCCAATAATTGCTAAATAGTAAATTAATATATTAAACAAAAATTAATTTTAGTCCAGTGATACTAAATTAAACAAAACTACCTTATACGATGCGACTAAAATGCACTCAAGGAATTGAATGGAGATTAATCCTGTGACTAAATCAAAAATAAACTATTTAAGCACTGCTACAATAACTGCTGAAGACTGAATTGATATACCAAATATTGCGGGATCATCAAACGCACTTTAGTTCTGTGATAAAGTTAAACTAACTAAAAAGACCTCCAAATACAAACATTACATTTTAGTACTGCAATTAATATATTAAACACTAACGACTAAAATGCATACTAAAGATTGTCATAGTAAGCCAAACTATTTAAGCATTGCGACAACTGTCCATCACTGAATTAACTATAAACCAACTAAAATGCGCCCAAGGGATCAAATTCACTTTAGTCCTAAGTAAGCTAAACTAGCTAAACACACCGCACAATAAAATTAAACTAATTAAGCACTGCTAAATAAATAAAATGTACTTTACTGTAAGCTAAAATAACAAAAACAAATCGAATATGAAAACTATTTAAACATTGCTGAAAATTAAATTTAAATATATTAAATACATTTTGGTCTTATTTTAAGCTAAAATTAAATGCATATATACATATGCATATGTATGGTTTGACTTAAGCTAGAAATATATTATGTATATGATTAAATTTTCAGTTGTAACTGTAATATATTAAATTAATTTTAGTTCTAAACCCGCGAAGTATAAAAAAATTATATCATCTTAATAAAAATTAAATTCCAGAGATTAATTTTAGTTAGATTTACTTTTAAACTAAGTTGTGATGTGTCCTAGTGGGTTTATAAGAAATAGAAAATGCAAGACTCTTTATTTTAGGGACTGAATATGCGTTTTCAAAATTTTAGTTGGGTAACTGCGTGATCGACTACAGTTTTACGACACTGAGTGTACACCAACGGTATTTCAGTAAAAGTGCACACTGCCAAATACTACAAAAATAACAATCGGATTTAAAATTATACCAGACATCTGTTATACTTCATTAACTAAATGGGATTATTGAACTTAATGTGTAATACTTGTGGAAACAGCGTTACTTAACAAAATCGAAAATCGATACGCGAAAAAATCAAAACAAATACTGTAATGCGATATCCTTAAAAATAATTATTTTAAATTGGCGCTAACTGAAAGCTTGATTATATCTCAAACTAAACAGAACATTTAACGTTCGTCTGCGTGTTTTCAACTTAAGAATTGCGTTTTACTTAAAAAAAGAACTTTCCTTTTGATAAACTCAAACGATATATTTATTTTCTCTAAAGTCAAATTGAATGTCAAGTTCACCGATTGAGATATAGCCAAGAACTCGTCTGTGAGAAGGATTTTAAACAAAAAAACATACGGAATGTTGCATAAATGGTGTTACAAAAGTACTTGTAGCGTCGTTTTCGAAACACCCTGTATAAAACCACTTGTGAGTTCCAAATTTTATCTTTGGATCTAAGAGCTGCCAAGACCACAAAATTGCTGCGACAAATTAAACATATAATCTAAATGTAGTGTCGGTGTGATGCAGAGTGAAAATAAAATTCGAGGCATTTAATATTAAAGACTTAAAACAAGAAAAATTCTGATCAAATCTTAAAAAACCAGGAAACTCGTAAATTTTATCAATTAATGACTTGGGGAGTATATGACGTTAACTTTTATGTTCGGTTTATTAACAGATGTATAAGGTTAAGAAGGTTTAAGACCGATTCACAACTTTTAAGGCTGACGACAATATCTTAAGTGATTTTTAACGAATTACAAGAAATAATTCTCCCTACCGCCGCAAATATGCTAGGAACGGCGTTAGCTATTAAAATTTTACATAAATCATGCAGATAGGTTCATCAACAAAGGTTAGCTAAACCATAAAATAAATTAATTAGCCGTAATCATAGAGCAGACGATACTTTTGGCACGTCGGAACTAATAATTATGTTATAAGTTAGTCTCAAATTGCGGTAGTTATCATATTCATAACATCTCTATTAAACCTGCTGACACCTGCACTAAAATGCATCTATACTCCCGAACAATCACCTTGCGAGTTTACAATCCACTTTAGTCTTTTGTGTGTACCACATATCAACACGTCTTCACTTGAAATAACTAAAATTAACGTCAAGAGACTAACCAAGGCTATTAAACGCTTGAGTCCTATAGTTATACTTTAATTTTTGTAGTCGAACTAAAATCAATCGTATGTACTTACTGACTCTAAGGCCGGATTAAAATAGATTTTGACTCTATATATACTATAGACCTTAAAATTAATATTAATACACTCTCTTTATTCTATAAGTGTATTTTGAGGCGTAGTTTTTAAAGCCATTTTAGTTCTGTGCTAAAATTAATAGTGTACTAATGTAACAAAGGACTAAGTGTATCTGTGTATTTACACTTTTAACAGTGTGAAGGACAATTGTCACGGGTTAAAGGGCACTTTCATCCTTTTATTTCTTATTATTCGCTGCCTTCAACTAAAATTAACGTCAAAGAACTGATGTATACTTTTTAGTTATGAGGATAGAGTATGAATACCCAAGGTGCATTTTAATCCTGTGATGCATTTTTGCATTTTATAGGCTGAAACAGCTAAAATTAATAACAAAGGACTAAAATGCATCTTCTATAGTGAGGCGAATAGCTAAAATTAATCATGTAGGGACTAAAATGTATACAAAAAGCCTTGATAAACGTGAGCTTTTATTTTGAAGGTACAGGCACCTAAGGTATTAATAGCACTTGTACGCTCCACAATCCAACATAGCTAAAATTAATAATGTATTACACACTAAAGGAATAAAATTTATACAAATAGCCTTGATATACGTGACCTTTTAATCTTGAAGGTAGAATTTGAACTAAGGTATTAAAACACTTAAATCCTATGGCATATACCCTATTTTGACACTTCCCAATTTGAAATAGCTAAAATTAATAAAAAGGGACTAAAATACATATTTTAAAAGTGTTCTCCATAATTTGGCTTCTAAACGTAGAATATTGTAATTTTTCCTCCGATCATGCAGTTTCGAAATTTTCCAGACAGTGTGGCACTTGTTATTTATAAAACTGTAGATATTTTTGATAACAGGTCCATCTCGACGGTATAATAGCAGTTGTTTATAAACATGCAGCTGATCATGAGGTTGACTGTTCGTGGTTTGAAATATCATTAATCTTTGTAGGTATCAAGTGTACACGCTATATTGACACATTTCTTCATATTCCAATACTAATTAATTCATTACTTAAAATATTACGGCTATCGTTCCGTTAAATTTGGTGCTCATCACGGAAGTATAAAATGTCCAGCTGTATGTGCTGATATAATTTTTGGTGGTGGTGTAATTAATACAATATGTGAAACACATGCATGGGTTATATACATGTTTTAAAGCATCTAGATATCTCGTTTATAAAAAACGTAAATTACATCATTAATTATTTTATTATTAATTACGACATATCTGAAGATAAAAAAAACGGAAATGCCATTTAATAGCTCTTGAACATTCCTTGCTCATTGTACCAAATTAAGTTACATAATCCAAAGTTTGGATATGAAACATCAGCATAGAGCTTATTGAAAATTCCTGGGTAACTAAAATTTGTAAAATACGTGCACATCGAACAACAGTTAGCGGCAATAAAGTAGGGTTTTTATTTACATTCAGTTGGAGCAATGCGAATTTTAATCTAACTCGACTATGTCATGTCCATGTATGTCTTAGGTAGGTCCACAATCGCCAAATACCCGGTGAATAAAGATGAGATATTTTTATGCTGTAACCGTTTCCATACCCGCAATAAATTCTGCAAAAACGAAATGCAATGTTATAAATTGCAAATAGCCTGATAAATGCTGAGAAGAGACGAAACTGAAGCAACCGACTTGTCATTAGCCAATTCCGAGGTACATTTATATTTCTTCTTTTCCCTTTCGTCTCAAATTTTTTATGGTTATAATATATTTTTTTAACGGGATTTCTTTCAGTTCAGGCTTCACAGTGCTTCATTATTACGAGTATTTTTTATATTATATAGATAAACAAATATACACCATAAATAAGCTTCAACTGTTTTAGGTAAAACTTGAAAAGGAATGTTTACATTCACTCTCAAGTGTTCAAAGCATAAACCTGTCAAGTACATCTAATTTACTACCTCATCACACAAGCATTTGTTACTCTATATTTAACTATTTGGATTGGTTATTTATCTCTTAGTTAATCGTTATAGATAATTGTTTACTATTATTACTTATTTATAGATCACTTTACATACCCGGTCTTTTCTCTTTGTCATTCTCAAAAGTGAATATTGTAATTTATTTGCATTAAATTGGTCATTACTTTAACAGCTGCAATGAAAACCGACAATATATTACGTAGATCATTTATTAATTAATACATGTGATGGCCTATATAGTATACTTCAGCAAAATTTGGCATTAATGCCATCAAAATCAGCTTTAAAACGGCATAGCCATGGAAAGTTTAATTTGATTTAGCATTCCGTGAACTTTTCTCTAGATCCAGAGACTAAAGTGTAAATTTGAAAACTTATACAAGGCTAAAGTTAAGTTATACAATTGAATTAAAATGCTATAACGTTATATAAAAGACACACTTTAGTCCCTACCCAGTATTATACTTTAGTTTTTGCACTTTGCGTTTATTAATGGTGTTGTTTTAATCATTATAGTTTCAGGATGTTAACGTTCTGTTGGAACTAAAGTGCTTTAACGTTATTTAAGGGTACATTTTAGTACGTTGGTATAATATAATAATAAATTTTAGTTTTAACGCTTTGTGTGTAAATGGTGTTTTAATATTGCATGTGGTGCCATTTTAGCTCCACTTTAGCTCCCTGTATATATACTATACAGTTTTTTGCAATACGTAGAATAATAGTACTCTTTAGTTACACCTGTGTACGTTCGAACTAAGGTGCTTTAATGCTGTTCGACTGAACTAAAGTGTCTTAAAAATTAATTTTATTTTTCGCACTTTCCGTTTATTAGTGGTGTTGTTTTACTCCTTTGTTTCAGGATTTTAACGTCCTGCTTGAGCTAAAGTGCTTTAAGGTTATTTAAAAGATACACTTTAGTACGTTAGTACAACGTAGTCATAAATTTTAGTTTTAGCACTTTGTGAATAACTGATGTTATCTTAATGTTGCATGTAGTGTCTATATACATGTAAGGAACTAAAATGCTTTATTCGACATCATTTAGAACATCCACTTTAGCTCCTTGTATGTATACTATACTTACAGTTTTTTTGCACTTTAGTACGTTGGGATATAGTAATAAAATTTAGTTTTAGCAGTTTGTGAATTAATAGTATTCTTTTATTATTTAGTTTCACCTGTCTATGTTCGAACTAAGATGCTGTTCAACTGAACTAAAGTGTTTTACTTAAAAATGCACTTTAGTTTTCGCACTTGGCATTTATTAATGCTGTTATTTTAACCCTTAGTTTTAGGATTGTAACGCCCTGCTTGAACTAAAGTGGTTTAACGTTATTTGAAAGATACAATTTAGTACGTTGGTATAATACAGTAATAAATTTTAGTTTCAGTACTTTGTAAATAACTCGTGGTATTTTAATGTTGCATGTGGTGTCTATGTACATATAAGGAACTAAAGTGCTTTATTCGATGTTATTTAGAACATATACTTCCACTTTAGCTCCTTGTATGTATCCTGTAGTTTTTTGCACTTTAGTACGTTGGGATAATATAGTAATAAATTTTAGTTTCAGCACTTCGTGTTTTAATATACATAAGGAACTAAAGTGCTTTATTCAATATTATTTATAACATATACTTCCTTGTAAGTAAATTATGCAGTTTGCACTTTGTGGATTAATAGTACTATTTTTTAATGCATAGTTTCGCCTGTATACGTTCGAACTAAAGTGTTCTACTGCGGTTTAGCTGAACTAAAATGCTTTACATTAAAAATGCACTTAATAACGTACTGTTAAATAGTTAACACATGTTAACAGTTCTACCAACCTTCGAAGTTTATTCTAAATACTCCAAATGGCGATATCCAAAAAAGATTTTTTGTGTTCAACATTTTCAGCTATCTTTCGAGGAAGCGAACTATTTAGTAAAGTTATGTTGGTATCACTTAAACAAATTAGTCGCTTTCACTGAATAATCGAATTCAGTGGTATCTGACATGAGTTTTCACTTATATTCGGCGCGTATTTCATTAGTGTATAATCCTTATCGCTTGAATGGTTGATTACGTTGTCAGAATCAACAAAAATTGAATAGACAAGCAGACTCCTTGACCTATGCTAAGTAAGATCGTCTGCGAATATAGACAAGTTGTTTTTGGGCTACCAAACCAGTCTCTTAAAACAGTTGTAAATCCTTAAATCTGCTTAAAGTCCGTATACGGTTCAGGATTTAGAGGACACTCGCGATTAGTACCTCTTAAATAAAAGTTACGTCAGATCGGCAATAATTGTATGAATAAATAATGACGGCGCTTGCCTTTCTAACACTATTGTCACTAAAATCTGCAAAATACGAGCTTTCTCGAATAATAATACAATATTTATCGCACATCATAGAATATCTATATACAGGATGATTCAGTTTCAAATGACTAGACTTTGAGGGTTAGCAGAATTTTTTTTTGAAGTTTTATAAAGGAGATACAGGATGTTGAAGTACTCAGTTATTTTTAAGTTTGGCTATTATTTACCATCAAGAAATAATAATAATTATTATTAAAACTGTTCTAAAATTTATGGTGTTCAAATTGGCTTAAAATAAACAACACTAAATTCTGGTCTATCCAAATGGCTGGACATTTTTCTACACCTTAGCTATGCAACCATCAGCACAACAATGTCATATGTCTTACCAGCTGTAGCAATAACATATTTTTGTTTGTCGTGCTGTCAAAATTGTCAAATCCTTGGCAAAAATGTATATAAGGCCTCCTTATACACATGGTTAACATTTTTGAGGTTAGATCTAAATCAACTGTCAAAATTAAAATTTCTAACGCCCTGTATATGTTCAAAAATCAAAAGATTATCGAATTGTATATATTTTAACAAATTTATGGAACTTTATTCTATTCAACGGCAAAAAAGGAAGAATTAATGACCTTACGCGTCGACGTATATAAATATGTCAAATCTCACATTTACACAAGCAATAGCCAATAAAAAAGTTGTGGCGGAATAAATTATGGACTTCTATACGATATATAATTAATTAAAGTTTTTTTTCCTAGTTTTATTACTAATCCGAACCGATATCTGTAGAACTGTTGTATTCACCTAAAGAAAATGCCTGACATAGACATGGGTGCCTTGAAAAATATCTTGATTGATTATTTACATTAGCAATAGACTAGTTAAAAAAAGAAATGGAAAAATGTGAGAAATCAGCTTTGGATAAAGCTGCAGACAATAAATTTTTAAGTCGCACATTTTTAGTTTCCATTTCCCATATATTTAGAATTTTATAAGCGGTACAAGAGGACGATTTATTTGCTTTTAATCTGATTTTTATAGCACTAATGGCCGTTTAATATGCATAACAAAGAGCCAGTTAATTTTAAATTCTAATTTAGCAAAATCTTGTCACGGTTTATTGAAATCCGCCTAACTTCTAATTTATATATAATGAATAGATTCCAAATCACGGCAAAGGTTACCTACCTTTGTTACACAAGTTTATTAGGCTTAACTCCTACATTATTCAATTGTTTGGCCTATTTTTTACGACGGTTTCACGCAATAGTCACTATATAAAAGGAAAACAGTGGATCGCCGTAAAATTTGTTTAAATAAAGGTGATTCAAGTACCACTTAATATGTTTTACGATGCATAAAATAATATAATAGTACTTATTACCATATGAAAGAGAATGTGGTAAACTATTTTTAGAAATCTCTACGAGCGATTGTTTGCAGAATAAAAAAAATGAAACGGATCGATATTCTCTAAATTTAAGGTGCTAATTTTAAAATCTACACTCAGCCTTCAGACAGTAGGTAAATGACCGATAAATGCGATGATAACAAACTTTTTACGTTTTAAAGCATATCCCTTTGCAATCTGGTGCTTTTCCCACAACCAAATCCCTTCGTCTATCCAAAAATCTCTGTTGAATCCGTTGCTTCAGTTTCGACACAAATTACTCCCTTTATATCCATTCGAGAGATCAGTCCATAAAAAATTAATAGTGACATGCATTTACTTTTTTATTATATAAACAGACTTATTAAAAAAATAATCCAGAACTGAATAAAGGTGAAGAGGCAAATTATACTGTTTTTTATCACTTAATTTGAAAAATGTTAATGTACTTAATCTACTAAAATGCTACACACAACGTGAAAAGTTTTGGACCTTTCCCATTCTTAACAGCCTTTTATATAGGTACTTTTCATTTAAAAAATGTTACAAGCATTCTTTGCATTGAGTTTAGATTGCACGTTGGAAAACAATTCTCGAACTGTTAACATTCTTCAACTATAAATCTGTCAAGTGTAAATTATTAGTAATACCGTGTCAAAAGATTACCGATCACATAAATAGTGAATTCTGCTGTAATAGCCTTACCTATCAAATTCCACAGTGTTTCGAATATGATTCTGGAACACTTTTCTAAAGCTAATGTGTTTTATTTTATTAACTTCTTCCTTTTGTTGTTTGGAAAAGGGTATAAATCGAAAAACAGTCTGGGAATTTCGGTTAATCCAACTATTTGTGCTCTGAATTCAAAATATTGTGCAGTTTTTAATCCGATTTAGGTAGAATTTTAATTAGGATTATATACTAAAGAAGCCGACTGCAAATAGAAACAATAACATTGAAATCTAAATATTATACGGTACAAACAAAGCATTTTAAGACGTCAACAGCTTAAAAGTGTTCAGTAAAGGGCATGAAATCTATGAGTGGAACAATATTGTACTTTGGCACAATTTTGTGGCACAACAGGAAGTTTATATCGGCAATGAGAATTTATATTTGACATTTGAACTTCGGTTTTAGTTCAAACCCGATTTGATTAATTTATTTCATTATATCTTTATGCATAAGTTATTATTATTCCATAACAAATTGTTTCAGGCATTTTTTTTCCAAGCAAAAACGCACATGATGATACATCTAAATCAACAATTTATTACTCTGAGCATTTCTAGCTGACATTTCTGTACATATACCGAGAAAAGAGTTGAATTTTATTTAAACAATGTGTATGAATACTGAAAGAGAAATGTATTGAAATAAACTAATCATTTTTTATTATAAAAACGTAAACGGTTGCAAGTACTTTACACTGGCATAAATATATTTTAGCCATTAGTAATAATTGAGTATCTCCAGCAAAACATCTACATTATACAGGGTGTTAGAAATATGAGTACCATACAAACTATATTTGACCTTAACAATTTTTTTCTATTTGTACAAACATTTACAAATAGAAATATCTAAACATAGGTACCTACTGTGAATGGTTTTTTAGAGCTGTTTTCACAACACAGAATACAATGTGCAATAGTTACAAGTGTTCAAAATGATTTAAGTTGCTTGCGAGAAGTGTTTACTCTATAAACGTATCGCCATGGTTTTATACACTGTTAAATTTTTGTTTACTCACGAGAATCAAAGAAGCACTAGAGAAAAACGAAACGCACTAGCCACAATACCACTATGACTAATATTATATTTACGTTAATAGCAGCAGTTCACATATTGCAATGTTTTCGAAAGTTACAGTTTTAAGGATTTTATAAGAAATTTCAATTGTTTACTTCATTAATACTGATATAAAAACAAATTACGTTACAGGAGCTTTTACTTAACTTTAATTGTGCCTTATTTTGTAATTTCGTAATACATTTTTCCATTTAATTGCAGCTGTATTTTTATAAAATTTGTAGAAACACTATTCGTTTTATATTTTTTTTTCATAAGTTTTGTGTTGTTATTTGTCAGGACACCCTGTATATGCTCCAAAAAGGTACGTTGCTGTCAAACAAAAACAATATTGCTTAAAAAACCTGCTACAATTTCACCTTCTTTTTACAATATCTACTTCCCTGTTTTAATTAGCAAAAATTTCTATTCTTTATTTTAGGATGACTAGTTTTTAGTAATGCCAGCAAATGTTTTCATTTTACTACAAATAAGTGACTTTTTAGTAGCTACTAAATGGTTTTGTTGCCATTGCCATGCATGCATTTTATATTTAAAAAGTTACAAGTAAAATGTACGATGCGTATTTTGGCCAAAATTAACTAACCCAAGAATTTGTTATGAGTTATTATCCATCTAATCCTTTTTTAACCGTTAATAAATAGGCCTCAACTAAAACCAGTTAGTTATTACAATAAGTTATCTAGTTACCTTCTGTTTGAATTGTTCCTTGCTCTAAATTTGAATATTGTGTTTTATTTCTTTTTTTGTAATACTACGTATATTTTGCATACGTTCGATACTTTTATTTTCCATAACATTAGTTAAAAGTATTAGTTCATTAAACATTCAATTTTTTATAATCACTAAATTATGTTATTACGAGAAGTAAATTATAAAATTTATCTCAATTAAATGAGAATTTATTAATAATTGATAACTCAAACTGTTAGTTAGTATACAAGATACATATAAAACAGTGGATCAAAAACAATATACCCTATATAGCAAATATCTTTCATTAAAATTAAATAACATGGATATTTATTTTTATTTTCTGCAAATTTTAGTAAGCTGAACAATTATTCCGATACGAATGTAATGTATATTTTATATAATCTGGCAAAGAAACATTTGTGCTTCCGTGTGAAGTGGGATTATATATTTAGCTATTAAAAGGTCAAGTAACTCTGGATCCCAAAAGGGTTATCATCGTACCCGGCGCGTCCGCCATTATTTGTAAATTCAATTCAGTCCCTTCCGACCTAGGGTCCTGCAAACATTTCAGTAGCGGCAGTCGTTTCCTCCAGTTTGGCATTATAAATTCACGACGGCGAAACCTCTCATCTTTCGTATGATAAATAATTAAAAAAGTTAATCGAAACTATTCATCATAAACTGAAGGAGATTAAAGATGGTGTCGGTCGCATCTAGTCAATTTTTTTGAAATTCAAAAAAGGCAAAAAGTAATTTTGGTTTATATCGGACCTGGGTCCATTATACGATATGTTAATATGCTAATATGTTCCATTCATATGGTAATGTGTTTACTCTTAATAGAAACAAGTGAATGTTAATTAATATTAACATTTTATTTATTTTATTTTACCATTAGAATATGTATGGACCACATTAAATAATAATAATTAAATTGAAAAAGCTTCTTCGTCTGTAAAACAGCATCGCATCCTCATTTTACGTGTACCAAGAAAAAAAAAACATACAATTTGTTGGAAAACGTGAAAACTTTCTAATTTCAAATAGACCACCCTGTATTTTTTTGCTTCAAGTTATGCAAAATTGAATTCATTTTCCCTGATATAGACTTTGTAGGGGTTACATTTATTTTTTGACATTTATTATGTTACAATACCAAAATTTATTAAAACTTAATAAACTTCTTACTTACTACAAATAAATCTATTAATTTCTTATGGTAATATGTTTACTCTTAATAGAAACAAGTGAATGTTAATTAATATTAGCAATTCATTTATTTTATTTTACCATTAACATATGTATAGACCACATTAAATAATAATAATTAAATTAAAAAAACTCCTTCGTCTGTAAAAGAGCATCGCGTTCTCATTTTACGTGTACCAAGAAAAAAAACACAAAATTTGTTGAAACTCAAATTCTATAAGTGACAACTTTCTTATCTGAAACAGAACACCCTGTAATTTTTTGCTTCAAGTTGTGCCAAATTAAATTATTTTCCCTGATAAAACTTTGTAGGGGTTAAATTTATTTTTTGACATTTTTTGTGTTACAATACCAAAATTTATTAACACTTAATAAATTTTTTACTTCCTACAAATAAATCTATTAATGTCATATGGTAATGTGTTTACTTTTAATACAAATAAGTGAATGTTAATTAATTTTAACATTAAATTTGTTGAAACTCAAATTCTATGAGTGAAAACCTTCTTATCTGAAATAGAAGACCCTGTATTTTTTGCTTTAAGCTGTGCAAAATTTAATTCTTTTTCCCTGATATAGACTTTGTAGGGATAAAATTTATTTTTTGAGTTTTTTTGTGTTACAAACTTTATTAACACTTAATAAACTTCTTACTTACTATAAATAAATCTATTCATTTCATATGATAATGTGTTTGCTTTTAATAGAAACAAGTAAGTGTTTGTTAATATTAGCATTTTATTTATTTTATTTTACCATTAGAATATGTATGGACCACATTAAATAATAATAATTAAACTGAAAAAGTTTCTTCGTCTGTAGAAAAGCATCGCGTCCTTATTTTACATATACCAAGAAAAGAAACAGAAAATTTGTTGAAACTCAAATTCTATAAGTGACAACTTTCTTATCTGAAACAGAACACCCTGTAATTTTTTGCTTCAAGTTGTGTCAAATTAAATTCTTTTTTCCCTGATATATACTTTGTAGATGTTACATTTATTTTTTGAAATTTTTTGTTACAATAACAAACTTCATTAGCATTTAATAAACTTCTTACTTACTAGAAATAAATCTATTAATTTACTGAAACCTTTTTTACGAAAGTGTGTATTTAGATCGATATTCATTTATAAATCTCAAAACTATAATAGGCTAGTACATTACACTTGAAAGTTATCATTGGTTAAAATAGCACCAATTAGGATGCTGCGGTTGACCGCTAATTTGTGTACAGTGTGATGGTTATTTGTTTAAACAACTGATAAATACTATTGGCTTAAAAATGTGTCAGGGACAGTAGGAATATAAAAGCTTTGCCAATTGCCGTTTACTCTACGTATATAATTGAAATGAATGCATCGTGCAGCTCCTAGATAGATAGATGAATTAGTTTGACATATGTTCTAAAATCACGAAAACAGTTTACATAAGTGGAAAATTAATGCCAACTGATAAGCTCAACTTTCAAACATATTAAAATAATAAACATAAGTAAACAAAAATAGATAAACAATAATGATACACAGAGAAAAATGTATATAACATTTTATATATACCATTGTGCGTTTTGTAATTCAATATTATATGATTATTTGTGTTATCAAATTATTGTATTTTTAAAACATGGATATAATTCTATATTATGTTATGTGATTTTACAATACCAATTTATATTGATTTATACACATAAAATCAAAAGGAGCAGTTTAAAAATGATTTAATAATACACTCGGCGACTGAAAAATTGAAAGAAATTCCCAAGGAAAGAAATAAATAACATTTTACAACACATACAAAAATAAATCCAAATGATTCATAGTAGATCATGGCCGTCATGATGCCGCTCCTCCTCGTCCAAATCCCTTGGTATTACTGCTTGGACACGCTGTGCATGGCACAGATATAATTGAGCCTCGTGATACGCCACACTGCTGTAATACGCCGTGGTACGTCCTGGACCTCCATCACTTCCACGATTCGGTTGCAAATTTCCCGCGTCACGCCTGCATTTGCACTACACTTGCACTCACTGCACACCATTGTAAAAGTAGCTGCATTTGGCACATGACAGGAGAAATCGTTCTGCTAAAGCATTCACTTCACCATAAATTAAAACTAAACCCATCAACTGCGAGTTGCTATACGTAAGCCATTTTTGATTGAAGTAATCGGATATTTAAAAACGCCTGGTTAGAGACCAAGTGTATTGCAATGTATTTTATTCCTAGTAGAAAATGTAAAATATTACACAAAAAGTCCTTAGTACATGTACATGTTTATCTACCACACCTTAACACAACTAAAAAGCGTTAGAAGTTAGAGTGATGTGCTTCTGCGCATGTGCAAAATAAATCACATGAATAATTCTGTAAAATAGTAATAATACAATTGCGTTGAATGAATTAATAAGTTATGGCAAAATTATATGTATATCAATTTATAGATATGCATAATACAGATATACTGATAGGTACTCGCAAAATTATTATTATTTTACCGTTTATCAGAAAACTAATGAAATTATATGTACGAATTGTACTCTATAAATAATTTGCACAATTATAATGTATTAACTCAGTGTTTTAAAAACTGTTTAAATAGATGTTACAAATAATCGAAAAACAGTTACTGTAAATGCCATTTTCTGTACATTCGATTCATATAAAACAAAACTTGAAAGACGCACACGAAACTGACGGATACCAAGAAGTACGTATTATGAAAACGTTGAGTTCAACGAATCATTTATCGATAGATTTTTCGAGTTAACATCCACAGTTTACGTAGTGGGAAAGAAAAATAATCAAATGTTTAAATCTAATTGCAAATTTACCACACATGCCAAACAAAAAATGTTGCCGGATGCTTAGAACAGTTGAAAGGAGATTTAATTCGTAAAATATAGTACAAATTCAATTAAATCCAATTAAATTATTTAACACCAGACCCGAGTAGGTCCGTCCCGCTTAAACATTTAGAGTTATAGCTATTTAATTGGAGAAAATTTTAATAAATTGTGACGTTTAAATTAATCTTTTATTAGATATTAATAAAATTGTATGAAACTAACTACTTTGCGGACTAATAAAAATCTAATCTATATTTAAGTATAATAATATACTTAAAATTTTAAACTTAAAATTCAAGTGTATATGTTCAATAATAAAGTATATTTGATGTAAATATTTACATATTCTTGACTTCCAAGCATTCTTACACTTAATGCAACACTTTTATCTCTTAAACTGACACTAAGTTAAGATTTACTTAAAGAATAATATTTTATTGTTGCCTCGCCTCTTATAATATACTGGAGAGAGCTAACAAGCTCAAAAGCGGTATATGTCTGGTGTGTCTCTAACGGATGATTTTGACTGTTTGCTGTAAGTCTTTGTTTCCATATATAAATAATTAAATACTATTGAGTACTAAGTAAGTAGTTTTTCATTATGTATTTATATACCTATATGCATACAGGCGAAGCTGCAGGTCTTTAAAGTGGGGCCAAATATTTCAAAAATATTAATACCACTGAATTTCAACATTAGAAAATGTTTCTCTATGGGGAATCACTCGATTTGGAAATCTCCTATGATATTCTTCCAGGCTTCTTGTACAGTTTCCTTCACAGAGACCACAATTAACGTAACTTGTTCGCTGAATGTAAATTTTCCAGCCATTTTCAACAAAAAACAGTAGCAGAAATAAAATAGTTTTATCACTAACTGTCAAATTTTAAAAACAAAGCCTACGGGTAAAAGCCTATGGGTAAAAGTTTCGTATAATACATACACAGAAGCAAAGCTGTATAAATAGGTCAGATCTCATTTATTGCAGTTGATTACATATTAATTTAAGTTCAAAAGTAAAAAATCTAAAAGAACGCTGAAGCAAAGTGCTTTGTGAAGAAAACACATTGACATTTGGTCACTTTAACTGTTACAAATAGCTTGCAACATAAAAACGAGTAAAATATCCTTCGTTTTTTAAATATTTCTACCTCATTGATGGAAGGTGCCAAACACTGATATGTTATAGACGACTACATCAAAATGCTGTCTACCGAGGTTTTTGATCTCGTACGGTTAATATCTCATATGAATGTGACAAAAGGTTTCCTCAAAAATTTATTACTAAAATAATACCCAATGAAAGACAAATTTCCTACGCAAATGTTAACGTAATAAAGGAATTTTCTACACTCGCCTCGGTTCTTAGAACTCTGTAGTATGTGTTATTGTCTAAACATTAAAAAATCAGGTAGTGCCAAAAAATATTTATGAACATATATATCATCTTTCATACTTCATATTTTTTAATACCTATTCTATCAAACGATATCATGATTCTATAAAGGCGTGTTAAAAACTCGTAAGTTACTGCTATAATTGAGTGTAAAACGGTAATAGCGAAAGCAATTTAGCTAACTTAATGAGCATATCTCAACACATCCTTTTTTTAATTTTCAGTTTCAGTAACGCCTTTAACATATAGCTTTATGCTCGGTAAGCAGTTACGCACAGTGACATGTTCGAGTTAAATTTAAAGAAACCATTTCTGAAACTGCATGCATGCATGAAAATAGTGTAGGAATACTTTGGCAGCGGTTGTGTAACAAAAAAAGTCACAATATTTGTGGTAAGGACGGAAATAACTGAAAATTGCCGACATATATCCATATTAAATTAAAAAAAGACACCTTCCAATTTTATATTAACTGGATTTATTTTTAAGTGCAGTTTTAATCTTCACTTTGTACTGGCCAAGTGTCGGAGATTTACATTTGGACCTTAGTATAAATATTATGATACTTAGTGGATTAAAAGTACTGTATTGCGGAAGCAAAGTGTCAGCTTTAATCACTAGTGATAAAATATAGTTTCCATTACAGTTTACTTACTAGACAAATAATTTGAATTTACCTATTTAAAGTGCTGTTTTAATCGTAATTTAGAGGATTCAAGTGTCGGTTTTAATCAATAAGGATGAATTGGACCTTCCCTAGTACTTAAATTCATAAATATTATGCGCTTGAATGATTAAAAGTGTATTAATCTATATTTTGGAAAAGCAAAAGTTTTAAAACATTATGATGAGATATATATTATTTTGCACTTACTGTGCTGTTCTAATATATATTTTGGGAAAACAAACTGTTGGTCACAAATGATGACATACCATTTTGGTTGCACTTTAGGAACTAAAGTTTTAACCTTTATTTAGGGAGTTAAGTGTAACTTTTAATCGATAAGGATCGGTGAACTTTCTCTTGTTCTAAGCATGACATATCATTTTCATTGCACTTTAGTTCCTAAAGTGCTGTTTTATTCTTTATTTAGGGATTCAAGTGTCACTTTTAACCAATAAGGATGAGTGAAATTTCTCTTGCACTTTAATTCCTAGATAAGTGATGTTTTAATCACTAAAGATGATGATTAGGAAATAAATAGAAAATAAAGTGTGTTTCCTAGATGCACATTATTTTGCACTTGTTAAAAAGTGCTGCTTTGAGATTTATCTGTTATTTTCAATCAGTAGGACGACGAGAGCTTTCCATTAGAGTTCCTAGATATATTATACACTTGATGAATTAAAAGTGTTGTTTTAATCTTTATTTTGGAGAAGTAAAATGTTACTTTTAATCACGAGAAGCGCTGTTTTAACCTTTATTTTGGAAAACAAATGTCAGTTTTAATCACTAAGAATTTGAATTAGGTATATATCATTCAACCTTACACATTAGTTTCTAATATATATTATGCACTTGAATAATTAAAAGTGTTGTTTTAATTTATATTTTCGTAAAGTAACTAGATGCGCCGTTTTAATCTTTATTTTAGAAGCCAAGTGTCAGTTTTAATCACTATGAATTATATATCCTTTAACGTTACACTTTAGTTTCTAAGTATATATTATACACTTGGTGAATTAAAAGTGTTGTTTTAGTAAACAAATTTGAAAACCAAAGTTGTTTTAATCACTAGAGATTGCATACACTTCCCTTTGCACTTATTTTAGAAATTTTAATATTTATTTTGGAAGCTAAGTATTAACTCTTTACTTCTTGTACATATCGTACTATGCACTTATTGAAAGTCTATTTTAATCTGTAATTTTAGAAAATCAAGTGTTAGTTTTAATCTCTAAAGATGAGATGAACTTTAGCTTGCGCTTTAGTTTTTAAATAAAGAATGTTACCTTGATGGATTATTGACTATAATATTACACTTTTGTTTCTAGATATATGTTATTTTGCACTTACTTTATTAAGTGTCGTTTTAATTTTGCTTAGGGAACAAAGTGTTTTAGCATGTACTTTAAACTTTTCGACTTACTTTCTAAATATACACTATTTAGCAGTTTGTGAACCAAAAGTGACGTTTTAATATTTGTTTTTAACACCAATTTATCACTTTTGATATCTAGATATTAAATATACTTTAAATTCTTGCGCTTTACTTCTTATAAATATGACTTTGCGCTTGGATTAAAGTGCTAGTTTCGAACAATACATTTCATTTAGTTACATAACAATAGATTATAATCTAGGTAAAGGATATGTCGCATACTTTTGACGACATGATAAATGATAGTTATAAAAAATACAAATGTGACTAAATCCTCATAATTCGCGCAGACATGTTGACCTTGTTAGAAACGGTTGGGGCGAAGGCAAGATATTTTATTTATTTCTCAAACATCGATAAATTATCATTGAAATAGTAGTTACTTAGGCATCATTTTCGACATAATATTATAGCATTTAACTTCAATAGAAAGCGCCTTATAATTTAACCCAAATCGTGCCTTCCCGTTTGAATGAACGGTTAAAGACCAAATAAATATATTTTTTTAAATTATAGCCTGCTCTAATAACCACCTATTGTAAGCCACTATTTAAATCTCACGTCGAAGTTGTATAATTAGATAATTCAAACTAATGTGTTAATTATGTTGCCTTCTATGTAGGGCTACAAGATTACATTCATCAACTGCATTAATGAATAGGTGAACTCGAGATATACCGTAGTTTTGCATCTCTTTAACGCTTTATTTTTTTTATCTTGGAAGGTACCTCACTTATCTTGGTAGATTCGATATCTGAATAAAAAAAGATAGATAGATATGATATAGTTTCAAATGCTTTTGTTTGGTTGAGCATTTAATCAAAATTTTTAAAATAATTAAAAAATTCAAATTAGATTGGACTTACTTGATAGATATGACTCACTTGTTACTTTGAAAAACATAATATTTTAGGGCTACTGTATTCGACAGTAAAAATTATTATTTTTTGTTATAGTAAAAAGCCTGTGCTGTTACATAGGCTACACGAAGAAAACTGTTAAAAGGGAAATTTTCCAAAACAGCATTTAAAATGTAGTTAAGAGATGTAAACATATTTTTTAATGAAGCAGTACTATTATAGAACCATAAAATTAGTGCGTAAAACACTTCTTTTGGCGAAAGCATTAAAGTTATATTACATATTAAGAACGCGTATCCAACCATAAAAGGAATAAATTTCCATAAATATCTCGGAGATAAAGCGTGTGGTATTTTTAAGAGTATAAGGAATTCCTAGTCTAAAGTTCATTAAAATAACCGTCAAAAGTTGAACAAATTAAACATGATACGTCTATTTATGAATCAGGAGGTTTCCAATTAGAAAATTGGCAATGCTACGTGAGGATTGTCTCGTCGTTTTGCACACTTCATTCCACCTCGTGCAAAATCGTAGCGTTACACAATTATACGAATCACGTTGCAAAATAATAGGGGATAGAGAAGGGGGGGTCCACATGTTTTGCCTACGTCAAATCTGTTGTTATTTGTTTAATTATTACGATAATGGTTTTTAAAGGAGTGAATTGCAATTCATCGGCATCGGGTTCAGGTCCGCTCTGTATTTAATACGGTTACATGTAATTTGCACGTACGCATTCTGGATGACCTTGACTTTTTTACCTTTTATAAATATAATTATTTCATTCGTGATTTACTCGCGGGTTAAGTGTCCGTATGTCTTCGTTACCTAGGCAAATATTTATCCACAAAATTTCTGTTACGGTCAAATAAAAACTATTGTTGTAAAAAAAATTGCAGTTATCCATTTCATTCATATACAAAGCGACGGTAGGACAGCTTCCTGAATCATTTCACACAAGCGACACGTATCCGTGCAAAGCAAACGACAAAAATAAACCTGCACAGTTGCATCCGTGCAGTTTTAGTGCCATGACTTATATGCACACGCCGGACTATTGTAATGCTAGCCACACACGTAACGACAAATAGTAACAACTTACACATCAGATAAAACTGTACAGTTCGTACTGTACACATAAATTGTTACATTAACGGCACATTTAATTTTTACATAAGTATTATATTTACGTGGCATAAATTAGGTCGGATTTGGTGAATGCCATGCCATAGTTTAACTTTTAGGTACATACACCTAAATAATAGTAGCACAGGTAATAATAAATGAGTACAATTTCCAACTTAAGTCAAATAAAACTTTATATATATATACACAAACGTTTTCATTTTATATACGCAACACGTATCCGTGCAAGGCAAACGACAAAAATAAACCTGCACAGTTGCATCCGTGCAGTTTTAGGTCCATGATTTAATGTACAGGTCGGGCTATTGTAATGCAAGCCATACACGTAACGACAAATAGTAGCAATTTACACGTCAGATAAAACTGCACAATTCGTTTTATATAAACATAAATTGTTATATTAACAGCACATTTAATGTTTGTATACGTATTAAATCTACGTGGCATAAATTCTGTCGGATTAGATGAATGCCATGCCATGGTTTAACTTTCAAATACATAAACCTGAATAGTAGCAGCACAGGTAATAATAAATCGGATGAATTTAAGTCAAATAAAACATTTATTCTATATACATCCGAACGTTTTAGTTTTATACACGCGACACGTATCCGTGCAAAGCAACCGACAAAAATAAACCTGTACAGTTGCATCCGTGCAGCTTTAGTGCCATGACTTATATGCACACGCCGGACTATTGTAATGCTAGCCACACACGTAACGACAAATAGGAACAAGTTACACATTGGATAAAACTGTACAGTTCGTACTGTACACATAAATTGTTATATTAACGGCACATTTAATTTTTACATAAGTATTATATTTACGTGGCATAAATTAGGTCGGATTAGGTGAATGCCATGACATAGTTAAAATTTTAGGTACATAAACCTAAATAATAGTAGCACAGGTAATAATAAATGGTAACAATTTCCAACTTAAGACAAATAAAACTTTATTTGATATATATACACAAACGTTTTCATTTTATACACGCAACACGTATCCGTGCAAGGCAAACGACAAAAATAAACCTGCACAGTTGCATCCGTGCAGTTTTAGGTCCATGATTTAATGTACAGGTCGGGCTATTGTAATGCAAGCCATACACGTAACGACAAATAGTAGCAATTTACACGTCAGATAAAACTGCACAGTTCGTACTATAAACATAAATTGTTATTTTAACAGCACATTTAATTTTTGTATATGTATTATATCTACATGACATAAATTCTGTCGGATTAGATGAATGCCATGCCATGGTTTAACTTTCAAATACATAAACCTGAATAGTAGCAGCACAGGTAATAATAAATCGGATCAATTTAAGTCAAATAAAACATTTATTCTATATACATCCAAACGTTTTAATTTTATACACGCGACACGTATCCGTGCAAAGCAACCGACAACAGTTGCAGCCGTGCAGTTTTAGCGTCATGATTTAAATGCACAGGCTGGACGATTTTAATGCTGACCACACACGTAACGACAAATAGTAACAATTTACACATGAGATAAAACTGTACAGTTCGTACTGTATACATAAATTATTATATTAACGGCGCATTTAATTTTTACATAAGTATCATATTTACGCTGAATGAATTAGGTCGGATTAGGTAATGCCATGCCATGGTTAACTTTCAAATACACAGACCGGAATAGTAGCAGCACAGGTAATAATAAATCCTTTATTTTACATATATATGTTAAATGTAACAATTTTCATCTACAGGTGAGTAAAATTTGCACAGTTAAATCTTACGATTTATCTGCACAGAACATAACTGCACAATTTAGTCTGTGGAGACGAAATATTAACGTTATTAACGACATCAACATCTGCACAATTCTGACTGTTCTGATTTACCTGCACAGAGTGAATTATGACTACGACTATTTTAATTGTACAGTAAAAGAAAACATCATTTCATTCATACACACAAGTATATATTAAATGAAACAGTTTTTCAACTACGAGCCAGATAAATTTGCACAGTTCTGTTCCGTATATGTGCGTTGCTAGAATTTATCTACATAGATGAAACTGAATTGTCGTGTATCCAAAACATGTTGCGTTACAATAAGAAAATAAGAATAAAAACGTTTGGTTTAACTGTGCAGTTCAAAATATCACTATTGTTTATTGTGCTCTTTGAAATATGAAATTTGATACACGAGATAAATGATACAGCTTTTTTCAATAGTCATAATACGTAATTATCATGTTTAACTTTCTGCCAACACATTTAGTTTATGAGATGCCAAATGATAACCAATCTGTTATTGTTATTGTTTTTTAAAAGATACATATTAGCAAAAACATAGGCGATTCTCTTTATCATATAAGTATTCAAGCATGGTGGAGGTAAGAGCAAATGAGTTACAAAAAGTGAAATTCTTATGCTATTATATCGCTATGCGATTTCGAAAAGCTATAAGGGATTAAATAAATCACCTTTAATCTTGCCTTTTCAATGATGAAATTTATAAATAGACTCTTTTCGTAATTACTTAAATCTGTCAATGATTACAGTTTACTTAATCACTATTAATGAGATAAACCAATGTAAAGCTTTATGGCAAAATTAAAAACTTAAATGTTAGTAGGCCTCTGACAGACAGTAACGGAACCTCTAAAATTTTTCCAAGCACCCTAAGGATACCTTAACGAACTATTAAAAGATAGTTACCGTTTAAAATTATTACGACGTCGGGAATTATTTTATGAAATCTATCTATGTAGGCTTCTCGTCTCGTCTATCAATCCACAGAAGAAGATGAGTTGGAGTAGGTATCTAAGAAAGATTACTTCCTTATAAGCCCGATGATAGATAGTTTATATCATTTACGTAGATCTACCTTAAAAATAGGACACGTGTAAGTAACAAGTGAACCAATGCTGTTTACGTAATGGATAATAATGACCAAGTGCACAGGTTCCAGATGGAACAACTCCATCAATTCCGTTACACAAACTATAAAATGTCTAATTTATAGGTCTGTTTCCCTCCAATTATTTATATTTGTTGCATAATAATTGTTTCCTTCTGTTTGTTGATGTACTTTTAATTAATTAAATATAAATGATTACCCGGAAAGTGATGATTTGAATGATAGGGATCAGGAGATCTGAGATATCACTCCTGACGGGAACATTCTATTTGATAGATTTATGCATCATACTCGATATGTTCAGTGTCTAGTCGTACCACTCACGTCTTAGCCAACCCAGTCTATCCTCAAGTCTTTTATTTATCGTAAATATCATCTTTCCGTTACAAAAATGAATTAAAAAGCCCTATTGTTTGTTTTAAATAACAATAAGGGTATAAACAATTTGATATCAGGAGTTCATTGCCTCTAACTAACGCAGTCGCTTCGCGAATTAAATGTCTACAATAGAAAATATCAACAAACGGAAAAGTTACATTTTTACTCGAATCGTGAAAGCAGATCCAAGACAAAAGAACCCGAATGTAGCTTTGTAGGTCTGGACTAATCTTTATGATGAGTGATATGATGGCATAAAGGTAGCCGGCATTAGTCCTCAGAGTGGTTGTTTCCTGAAATTCCGCAAATATCGTAATCGCCGAAGGCGAGACAAGCTCGAGGCTTTCATAGTAACTACAGTATAGTGGGCCGTTCTCTGCTTGTGGCTGTACATAAACCCAGCATTGAAAATCTTTAAAAAATTATATAATTGATAAGACAATAATTATGTATACAGGGTTATTCTGAAAAACATTTTTTAATGCACAGGAGATTCTTCCAAATACAATTTTGTAAAATTAAAATCAAAAAGAGTAGTTCAAAAATGATTTAAAAATACACTTTCGCACGGCACTGAAAACTGGTCCACTGTAAAACCTGACACGGCGTATAATCTGGACAAAAAATTGAAAGAAATTCCCAAGTAAAGAAATAGATTACATTACACAACACCTAAATTCAACTGCTTTTGCTGCTATTGTTATCATTAATTACTAATAGAATTAACTTGTGGTTTTAATTAGCAAAATAGTTTGGCATAGCTGATGTTACAACAAAATTTTGGGCTTGTCTTACCCAGTTTCTACAAACTAACACAAATGTTTCTGCTTCTTGTAGTAGTATCCACTTCGGTGCGATATACTTAATTTTTTAAATATCCTCACAAAAAATAAGTTCAAATGATTTAAAATCAGGAGATCGTGGCGGCCACGGTACCGGTTCTCCTCGTCCTGGTATTAATGCTTTTGCCGCTATTGTTATTAATTATTAATAGACACACATGTCTCTGCATTTTGTCTGTTTTGAACTTATAAATTATTGGCAGCAGCTATGATAGTGTCCACTTCGGTGCAAATTATTTCACTTTTAAATATCCCCACGAAAATAAGTCCAAATGATTTAAATTTAGTTTGTAGGCTTCCGTGGCTGTCGTTAATGGTCAGGTGATTTCCGGGCTGGTTGCCACGTCGTCGGTTTAGAACACTTGACGTTTCGAGAGACATATCGCTCTCTTCTTCAGAAGTTACTCTGAACCTGGAGATCTACTGTTCGTCGCACTATTTATATCAGGGGTAGTCACTGATCCATGATGTTCCGGTGTGGTGGTTACTGATCCATGATGTCCTGGTGGGTTGGTCACTGATCCATGATGTTCCGGTGGATTGCTTTCACGGATGAATCGTTTCCAAATACCGGGCAGATCCACGCCACCGTCCCTGTTGAAATTGTTCGGATTTTTGTGAATTTCTATAGCTTCTCTGTATAGTCGGGGCCAAAATCTTCTCTCTTACTAGCATGCTGGCTCCACTTAGCTCCACCGTGTGTCCCGTGTCCGCTCTATACTCTGCTACTGCCGATTTTTCCCAGTTGTTATTTTTGAGGTTACTCTTGTGTTCCTTTAACCTTGAGCAGGGGATGCTGTACACACCGGGGCCCTGGAGATGGTCGCTGTTGCAGGTCGTCGGAAAAGCTCAACAGAGTATTCAGCACTGTGAAAAGGTGGCGGCATTCACATTGATCTAAGCCAACATTCTTGCACCCCACCATACCTACAGAGAGGGTGCCAATCCTCTCTGCAAATATAGCTGGTCTACGAAATATATTGGTTATGTAATTCCTATGTATATTTACAAATTACTGTAAACACACAAATGTTACATCAAGAACAGAATACAACACAATATGATAAGTAAAGACTCATCTGAGGCATGCTTCATACCAATAACATATAAGAAAAAGAGAGAGAGAAGCTCTTCAGAGACACCCTCGTCTCTATTAGAGTGCAACAGAGAATCTAATATAGTTTGCCATATTGTGCGGTCGTTTCGTGGTTCGTCTTTTTGTTATTAATATATTATATTTAAAATTTCAGTGCACTGTAATTGAAATTTTATTATCGTTTCAGATTCGTTTTAGTTCAGTTTCAGATGTACAAGATGGTGATGTCCTGTAACTTTCAAGTACAAGAAAACGCGAGGAATATGCTAACGATATTATTAATTATTCAATAAATAAGCGCGCCTTTTCAACATTGGCATTGGATATTACAATTTAAAAAGATCGCGAGATTTATTAATATTTCATAATAAAATTACTTATTATATTTTGGAGTAAAATTTAGTAGCGACCAAAACACCCTGTACAGTTATTAATAACTCCTTTTGAGATACATCGCGATAAAAGAATACAATACATGCTGTTTTCATTCAAGGTGTTGCAAGTTGAATTTTCGAGGATAACTTTCATTTCCGGTTACAATTATGTGAACAAGAGCACGTGCCTTCTTGTGGACTTAACATTTAACTGTAATTAATTTATTTATTAGTCATTAAACGACTTACCTGTTGCGACATTCATCACAAATCAGTTCAATATTTTAATGACCGACTGTTAAAAATCTCCAACATTAGAAGAGAAAGGTTAACTCATGTTCCTATTACAAACTTGCAGCGTAATCTTTTTAACTAGGTTTCAATTGAGGGCGAGGTCCTTAGCACTTTTAGGTGGAATTCTAGCATAGGTTTCTCATAATTATGTAAGAACATAACAGTAAAACTAATTTGCTAAATAACTCCTCAAATATGCATGAAAATATATCTATAATACGATCTGGATAACTTTATCTAGAATCTCGATAATGAATCAGTTCTCCAACTCAACGATGAATCAGTATATTAATTTTTTACGGCACTTAATAAAAACATTTATTAGCCAATATGAGCTGCAAGATTAAACTTTTAATCTCTCATACGGTATAGGAGTACAGGGTGTCGCAACATTAGACTACTTTTTTGGTAAATTTAAGATTCCTATCAAAACTTTCATAAATCTCTTCGTTTCTAAGATACAGGGTGAACTAAAGAAAAACTACTATTAAGGGATTCTTTGTATCTCAGAGAATAGCTGAGGTATCAGAATGGTGAAAGTTGCTTCTGTAATTTCTCTACAAGGCGTCTGTTTTAAAATATGAACCATACATTTTTTAAATAGAACACCCTGTATATTTGTATGCCATTCAATTGCAATATTTCTTGTAAACTTTCTTACGATTACAAATTGTTCAACAACTTACAAGATATACTTTTTTCCTGTTTTTATTAAAAACTTTATTTAGCAACATTGTTTGCAACCTGAATAAATACTTAAGTAAAGAGTTCGATAAAAAACATCACTTTTTGCTATAAAAACTAATGGATTAATCAAATTCAATTAACTATAGTCATAATGCTTTAAAGTAACAAATTTATGTTTACCTATATGTAAGTAGGTATATCTCTTTTTCTAAAAGTCAATAAAACTAACATTAAATGAATGCATTTGTGATGTAAAATATTTTTTTGCTTTTTAATTAGTATTTAAATAGATGCTTTATTGATTTTCGCACAATTTTCAGTAAAAATAATTTGTTTTAACCAATTCTGTTATTTTCTATAACAAATTATTTTTACAAAATGTAAATGTGTAATTACTATCGCGTCATATCGAATATGTCATGAAAGGAGCTTTTATTTCATATAGGACGATAACTTTTCTTGCTACAGTACTATATTTTATTGACTTTCAAAATACAACGGCATTAAAGCAAAACACTATGGAAACATATTTATCGCTTTTTGTAAATGAAAAATACATTGCTATCTGGAAACTATCACACTATCATATTTATTTAAAAAATGAATATAAATGGCATCAGACTCTCTTCGAATTATCTTCGCGCATTCTGAGCAGTTCAACCTTGACCGCTAAGATATCTTAGCGTGGGGCCAAGGGGACCCGTATATAACTACCTTTAATTTTTATTTTCTTTAAAAATAATATATATTTAATAAAATGTTTATTTTTTTCTTTACACAAACGCACAAAATAGGAAAATTGACAAAACGTGTATTTGTGTACGGTTTTGGAACAATGTTTTCCATAAAAATAAAAAACCATCTGTAAATTTTATCTAAAGCTTCACGATGTTTTCACGCTTTTTTATCAAAAATAACTCTTTATTGGAAATTCAATAATAAAACCGTTTACAAGGATGCGGTACCCCATCCAAAAACACCCTGTATATTATCGAATTAATCACAGTTTTGTGCAACTAAGGTTCAATTTGACTACAAATTTGTATGTCGAGTTTAAGACTATAGATTCTAAACCTTATTTCTGTTCTTAATAACAGTAATAAAGAATGTAAAGCGGTGGGTGTAAAATATGTCTCATATTTAATAATATGAGACATATTTTCGAAGTGGACGGCATAATTATGGACACAAGAAAGTGTTCGTACGCTTAGACACAACCCAGACACTCCACGCGACTTCCAGTTGCTAATTTTAAATCGTTCTGCATAAATACCGACATAACACTATTTATAGGATTTTCAGTAGTTGTGTGTATCTTTTTAACTTTTCTTCAGCCTATTACTTAACATTTGTATATATTTAACGCTTTGTTAACGAATTACATCACAACTGACGATGTTAAAAGCCGAGCTAATAATAAAAATGAGTTTTGTATTTATCGATGAAACGTTCCTTAAGTTCTACCTTCTTACCGACACTTGACAGGGACATGTAAAAGGCTCTTTAAAGCTTCGTGTCTGAGTTTCTTTTAGTAACAATTGTTACATTTCATTTGAATAGCTGGAAAAGTTTACTAGTGCATCTCACTGATATGCACAGCTGCCATAGGCGTACATGCGCGAAAAACTCCAAGTATACCTTTCCGCTAATTTGATTTAATAGTGATTTTTGAGTTTGTGTTCTTAGTAATAAAGAATAATTCAAGATCTACAGCGTAAACGCACTAATCTAACAAATGATAAAGAAAGTGTATGAAGGGATTAGGGCGCGAGACTAAAATTCAAGTGTAAGTGAGGTTAAAATATGTAGTTCATTAGTACTATCCATGCAAGAAAGAATGGCAAAGTAGAACATACAACTGCGAAAGGGAAAATACTTGAAACTCGCGTAAAGAAGCAGCTAGATGTTGATGACGACACAAAATACGCGATTGATAGAATCATTAATGGATAGTATTTTAAAAATAAGCTTCCGGCATTTAAAAAAATCAGGTCTGTGATAAAAACTGCGAAAGGAAAAATACTTGAAACTCGCGGAAAGAAGCAGCTAGATGTTGATGACGACACAAAATACGCGATTGATAGACTCATTAATTTTAAAAATGAGCTTCCGGCATTAAAAAATCAGGTTGATATTTTAAAGGATGAAACCTTGCCTTGAAAGAGGCTTTTGAGGAATATGTGACATGAATTTCCGTTTTAAAAATCGAAAGAGTAGGTCTTCTGATAGAAAAACACGAAAGAGTGATATGGCGAAGAAACTATTTAAGGCAAATATTAGAAGGTCGAAATCGAAGGATATATTACAGTGACGAAGCATGAACAAATGAAGGTCATAGGGAAGACGGTATAATGTAGATATAAGTGTAGTGTAGTGAAAAATAAGTGTTAATGTGTGACCGTTATAGTGACAGTAGTGTATTGTGTGTATGTATAGTGCAAATAAGTGTAAAAATATTATATTCGCGGAGTGCGCATCAGAAGTAAGTGCGTGGTGGTGATCGCTGTCCAAAACCAAAAGGACGGCGTTCTACAATTGTGGAGAGAATGACACGGGTAAGTAAACTTTGTAAAGTAAACAATTAAAGTGCTAGGTTCATCTCAACGTCCACTATTTTTGGTAATTTTGTATTATTTGAACCCTTCTGAAGTGATACGCCCTTGGAATCTTGTTCCCCGCAACCTCCCATACTGTAAATAAGTCACTCTCAACTATTATGAAACTCGGGTTATAGTTTTTTATGATCAGTTCTCGAGAAAGTAATTTACAACCAATTTGACTTCCACCAGCCTTCATGCAGTATGCTTTTACTCGACCTCCAAAATTTTCCAAACATCTTCTACAGAAAAACCACTTAATAAATTGTTACAAATTGTATATGAATATCCCACTTTTTCATATACAGTGAAAGGTAAACCCGTTCGGTTCTAAAACTGCATCCGCTTCGACATATTGCATTTTTCATTGCACGTAGCATATTTTATTGAAAACCATTAAAAATATCTGTATCTGTAATTTCGTCATACATGCGTCTCTAATAAAAACACGCTTTTCGAAATATTAAAAAGATTAAATATTTATGCGATAAACTGTACGCAGACCCAGACGATATGCATATCATTAATTATTTCCAAAAGCTTAATCCAGCTGATCACAATGTCGTTAAACTATAAAAATGCCAGGGATTGTGAGATGCTTTTTTATTGCCAATTAAGAAAAAACGATCTTTACTTCTGTGTATTTATGATCTAAGCTAAAACATACTATGTAAATATTAATTAACTCTATCATTGGCAATTGGTGCATACCTATACCTATTACCAACGTAAAATCTACTTCAAATGAACAGGTGCTCTTATTCTGGATATTTTTAAAATAAGCACATAGCCGCACCGCAGAGCTATAACTTGATGTAATAAAAAAGATCAAAGAGACCTTTAAATATATACCATTTTACGTTTATATCAGAAATTATGGCCGTAAAATATTTTTATGTAAATATAAGTCGGTAGTAGTGAAACCTTAACTGATACGTACCCTTACGAAAAAGGTAACTAATTTTGACTTTCATTAAAACACTAAAAAACAGCTATTTGGTTCTATGATAAACAATAATATAAAACAGACACGCCTGCTCTTCTAAAATATGAAATGGATATTCATTGGATACTTGCATTGGCAATTCGATTATGCTTAGAGGATCGTATTATTGGTGACGTCACAGATTATACAACCAGCAGTACAAGTGCGATAAGAAAGTTGGCGCAAAAATTCGACATCTACTATTTTCTTTTCTTATTCAATTACCGCATTTATTTAAGAAATATCCTTCAGTAGATCATGTATACAGAGTGTCAGGAGAATGAGTAATGAGTGCTGTATAAAGTCTTATGACCAAAAGCAACAAAAAAACTGAAAAAATCTTCTACAAATACATTTCAAAAATAAAAATACAACTACAACTCAAAATTGTTACGAAATTACAAACTAAGGTACAGTTAAGGTTAAGTAAAAGCGCCTGTAACGTAATTTATTCATAATTTGATTTTTGGATCAGTATTATTGAAGTAAAAATTGAAACTTCTTAGAAAATCTTTAAAACTTTAACATTCGACAACATTACAATGTGTCAGCTACTACTTTTAACCTAAAACTAATATTAGTCATAGTAATATTGTGGCTAGTGCGTTTCGTTTTTATCTGGTGCTTCTTATGCAATAATAATGACACTCAGTGACACTCAAAACAGTTTTTGAACTTCTGGAAGTTCCGAGTAGAAATTTCATTAAATCTCTATTGGTGAGTGAAACAACTAAGGACTAATGTCAAAAGTTGAAAGTAGATTTCATTACAAATACATCAGCAGTTCAAATTCATTTTAAAGAGTGTCATTATTATCGCAAACAATTGTACATAAACAAAAATGGATCAATTTATAGTAATCAGGATCACGTACGGTAAACGCTTCTCGCAAGCAACATTTTGAACACTTTTAACTATTTCTCATTGTATTCTGCGTTGTTAAAATAGTTCTAAAAAAACCTGAGCCACACTAATGCTGTCTGTTATTCTTAATAATTTACATCAATTCAAGTGTATAAGTTTTTTAAAAGAATTCTACAGGGTATGACAATATTTATACTGCCGCATACAATTTTCTCAATGTGCAGTTGACGTGTAAAATTCGGAAGATTGTATAATAGAACAAGTGAAAATTATGCTTTGTTATTCTAAATGACTTATCAGTTTGGAAACTGTTATATATCTTGTACAATCGACACAGTCAAGAGATTATATCTAACTTACTCATATTTTTTTAAATTATCTCAACACATCGCTATGAATTCGTTGCGTATAAAAAAGGAGCCCTTAATAGCAACTAACTATTCTTTGGATTATATTAGTTTAAACTAGATTTAATTAAACCGTAGTTAAGTTTCATCTGATAAATTAGCAGCATAATAATAATAATATCTCTACCCCTCATTCTAATCACGAGAATTAGCCCAGAAGTCGAAGACTTGTGCGGGAGAGGGAGCGGCATATTATTATTAAGCAGGCCGCATTTGCGCCCAGGAACGACTTACGTTGGTAGGCCCTAACCACCATTCAGTGCAGGAATGAGGGAAACCTGGAAAACCTCATTAATTAGGGGGGTAGTCAAATGTTAACCGGTATCAATCTCTCACATTGACCCAAGCCAACATTCTTCCACCCTATCATACCCGCAGAGAGGGTGCCAATCTCTCCACGAATATAGCTTATATACGGTCTGCCGGCTGCGGGGGTCGAACCCACAGCGATCCAGTCACCTCGATTCAAGTACTGACGCCTTAAACCGCGCGACCACTGACCGATCCATAATATGTTTCACGATTTCCATGTAACGACCCTATTTAGATCTAGACAGATTTTTTATTTATGGTACATTTCAATTACTAAATAAAAACGTTGCTACTATGTAGTGGATAAAACAGCCAGCAACTCTTGGTCTAGTAGTTTATAGTCAGATATTAAATTTAAGATACTGATTCGAAGTCATCAAAAGCATAATTGATGCGTATAGCTTGTTAAATGCAGACTAACTATAAAATCAAGAATTAAATTGCAGACTAAATACTACTTTAGCAACTATAAAAACATTTAACTAGACGCCGTTAAAACAATGCGATTTTTTCATGGTCGATTGTAGCAAATCAAGTGACTTAAAACATAAAAGAAGTTTTTTCCCACATAGTCACAGTAAAGAAAAACATAGTATTAAATTAATGACTTAGTTGAAATTGTTTTTAGGCATGTTAACGTAATTTAGATAAATATTTTAATGGTATCTTACACATGTTAAACAGCTACGGGATATTATACTTAAGTCATTTTCTTCCAGGCAAGTTCTTACAGCCGTTACATTGAAATATTGAAAAAATGTGCAGAAAACTTTAAAATGTTCACCCATGTTAGTTACCGCACCATTAAAATTAAAATGGAATGTACAATAGCCGTTTTTAAAAAGATGTTAATAATTCTTTTCATTCAGAAACAAACCAGCCGTTTATTTATTTTGTACGATGAATTATTTCGACAGATTTACTATACATAGCCTTAAGTCGTGTATAGATTTGTTTATTGTTTATTTTAAAGCTTGCCTTCTCATATAACTTAAAACAATATGCCTCCAATTTATTGAATGGTGCGTAGGTGGTACAATTGATAAAATACGGTTAAAAAATAACAACCTTTAGAACGATGTGCATGCAAAAATCAGTTTGCATCTACCTACACAGTGTACATCATGTGGTTATTTAATTTTAGATACACTACACTTTCGATTTTATTGAAAGTAAACAGTAATTTGAGCTCTAGCACTCAAAATGTTGCACCAAAAATAATTTATTCAAATAGTATGTTCAAACAAATTTTACAGTAACAACATTTTTAAAATACAGATTTCATGACTACATTAAAGAAATACAAAATACTACTGATAATAATAGTACAGCAATGAATAACTTTTATTGACAATCATTAAACGCACTGTTTATGTAAAAATCATAAACAAGAACATTAGCTTGTTACTTTTGGATGCATAAAATATTACATGTTAATGTCCTGTACTGTGTAATTTTCTTTGATCCGTTTTGCCAACATAATATAAGTTTGAATTTTCAATAAATGAAAATGAAAATACACCAAATTATACTTTAACACTCTAAAATTGCAGATTCAATTTTAAACTGCCTTTGCAAATGTTCTATTGTTTTATGTAGGGATTTAATGTACGCCTTGGAAATTAAAATGACAATTAAGTTCTTCAGGAATTGAAACTGCTTCTTATGCTTTAAATTTGTCAAAAAATTAATTATTGGTAAGAATTTTAACTGCATTTGAACATATTCGTTTGTTTTTTTTTATAAAATAAGGTTACTGTGGTAGGTAGGACTTTGTACTTAATGAAACATAACCCTTAATTTGGTAATAATATTAGTTTACTTATTACTTATACAAATGTATATAACATTTGCATCTTTAGTTTGTTTTGACACAGATACAAGTAAATGTAATTTTAACATGTGGATAATTGTAAATGTAATCCCTCAAGAGATTACACTTTGAAAGGGATTTAAATGGCATTTGAAGTAAGAACATTTCATTATTACTATGATTTAAACTGAATCTGTAAATGTGTTTGACATAAGGATTAAAAGTAAATGTAATTGCTCAGGGTTTAAAAGTGACACTTAGCAAAGAAATAAAATAGCACTTACAATTCACGAAAACCAAAATATTAGTAATTATCATTATGGTAATGGTTTAAATTATCTCATATATTAAAAGCAACAATAGTTAAAAAGGCACTTAATTCACCAAAACCAGTGTTATTAATTACTATCACATAGTAACGATTTAAATTTGTTTGACAGAGAAGTAACTGTAATCCAGAGAGTAAAAATGACTTTGTGAAACAAATACTTAAAATGATAATTAACGACAAGTAAAATAATATTAATTATGATTTAAATTGAACTTACTTCTCAAAGATTAAAAGTGACACTTTGCATCCTGAAACAAGGGATTAAAATGGCACTTACACTTCACAAAATGCAAAATATTAATAATTACTATTATTACGGTAGTGATTGAAATTCTATTTGGGTTTATTTCAAATGTAATATTAGATATTAAAAGCGACACTTGTAATTAAAATGGAACTTAATTCACAAAAAGCAAAGTCTTATTAATTATTAATATAGTAATGATTTGAATCTATTCAGATAGAGGGATAATTGTTAATATAAGACATTAAAAGCGGCACTTTGTCAAGTGTAATTAAAATGACACTTAATTAACGACAAGTAAAGTATTATTCATTGCTATTACAATAATGATTTGAATTTGTTTCGGCAGATAGATAATTGTAAATGCAACTCCTAAAAAATTAAAACCGATGCTTCTTCTTGAGACCAGGGATAAAAACGGCACTTGTAATTCATAAAAATCAAAAATTAAGTGCTACAATAATGATTTAACTTGAATTTGTTTTAAAACAAATATAATCGGCCTTCAAAATTAAAAGTGGCACTTCATTTCTACAAAAAGTATTAAAGGAGCACTTCAAATGGAAGGTGTACAAAAATAAACACCTAGCTACGACAAGTAAAGTATTATTCATTGCTAATTTGTTTTGGCAGAGGGATAATTATAAATGTAACTCCTAAAAAGTTAAAACCGACGCTTCTTCTTGAAACCAGGGATTAAAACGACACTTGTAATTGACAAAAACCAAAAATCAAGTGCTACAGTAATGATTTAAATTAAATTTGTTTTAAGTTTAGTTAGTCCTCAAAATTAAAAGTGGCACTTTATTTCCTACAAAAAGTATAAAAGAGCACTTCAAATGGAAGGTGTACCAAAATAAACACCTGACCAGATGTATGGGCACAAAGTACCTTAGTGTGGGCAAGCCAATGTTGTGTGCGAATAATATAAATGAACGAGTTATATCACTTCGTATTCATTAATGAGGCATGAAGTTAATGAGTCTTCTCCACAAGTGAAACGAGGAGTAAACCGTATATATAAATATAAGAATAGACCACCGGGTATGAAATGAAGTACAGAGCAAGTGTGTGTGAAGCATTAAACTTCAATTAGTGCTATAATTACATAGTGTTAAATATCACATTGCTATTAATGTATGAGATAATTATTCTTAAAATGTAGTAGTAAAAAGGAAACAATTAAAACATATTAAAAGAGGCCATTACCCTTCTGTGTTACGCAAAACATAATTCCCTCTAAATATGTAGGAAGAGACAAAAAATAAGCTCACTTGTTGCTAGTCATAGTTGTAACAGTGCCAAAAACTTTTTTGCTTCCTTCGCTTACTCTGCACGTAGTCTACATGACTTTACATGAAAAAAACTCGCATTCTTCAACTAATTAATAATAAAATAATTCACTAGGGTATGTGAATACCTCGAAGGTCTATTAATAGAAACTGTGATACTAATTATAAAATCAAGTCCTGGAAAGTGGAATCAAAATTCTGTACTTCCTAATCTCAGTGTTAACAGACTAATAACAGAAATGAAGAATGTTAATCACACGAAGCTACGTAAAATAAACATACGTCGGCAAAGCTGTTTCTTTTTATAATGGCATATTAACCATAAATAACAGACGTAGCCCCAAAGCCCATCCATCTAAATATTCCCTGTGCCTAATAGCGGTAATTTTAACAAATTAAATTCATTAATTTGCGTCCATTAACCACCCACATGATCTGATCTTTTGTTTTAAGCGAAGAAAAGCAATTTAAATCTGACTTGTACCTTATCACGTGTGAAGTCCAGCTGTGTTAAAATATATTTCTGGATTTGGACCCTCCTGTAGGTCATTATATTTGAGTGCTTGAAATTCGTGATATATATTTGCTGAAAGGCTAAATTGAGACGTCAAAATAACGCTGTTTTTGCTCACAAGAGGGGCAAAGTGTTCAATTTATCGTTAAATTAGTATTAACCAGATTAAGGTGCGGTTGAATTCGAACTTAAGCCTGAAATATTTAGAGCAATTGTACGAAATAATTGCATCGATTATTCTATGAGAAACAAGTCAACACAAGGGAAACTAGTGAACGGTACAGTAGGCCGCGATCCCATCAAATCAATCGAGTAAAAAATTGTTCTTTCAGGAAATGCCGTGGCACAAAAGTAATCATGTTCCGAATCGCATTTAAAAAACCACAAGACCATTTTCCGGTAATAGCCGTACGGTACTTAGAGAATTTGTTTCAATGGACTAAAATTTGGTCTAACGTAGCAGTCTGGGATTTATCAAGGTCGCCGCAGCCAATTTTTTTTTAACTGAACCGCGTCTTTACTGTATTATGTGAGGCACGGGGCGAGGTCAATGATCTAGTATTTCAGCCTATAGGCGCTGCTCTTTATTGTACTACAACGCCGAAATTATTCGATTCATTCAGCTTCCACAAGTACACCCTGTATATTCAGGAATGTATAAACATTTCTCGTGACATTCAGATATATTTCGAATTTCGAAATGAAGTTATCGCCAGGAATTTACAAAATATTTTATTTAACAATCCTACTCTTGCGTTACTTGATTTACACTTTGAATTAAAGATGCGCTTTATGTGCCGTTTTAATTCTTAGCTTAAGGAAGTAAAGCGACATTTAACTTAGTGAACTAAGACCCTAAATAACTAATTCTTGTAAGAAATATCATCAATAATCATAAATTTTAACAAAGTTTTGGTTTGATACGCCGTAAATAAGAATTTTTGTTACATAAATAGTATTTTATGGACAAGACATAAATTTGAAAATAGTAAAAAATTATTTTAGGTAAAAACCAGATATTCTGGAACACTTAATGACTTCTTGGCATAGCTGTTGAGTCCCCAGCTATTTTTTATAGTAAAAATAAATTTATTACACTACAAAACCCGGAAATATTTTCCCAAAATTACTAGGCCGTCTAATTTTGGAGGCATGTTAGGTATCTATACTATATTTCTGATATTCAAACAGTATTGAATTTGTAGCAAAAGGTGCAATTATGATTAATAACTATTTAGCTAAAATTTAACGAAGATGCTAATTATAATAATTAATTTGACTTTATATTACAAAATTTGAAGTACTGTCTAGAATCTTTATCTTAATAGTGTTTGAAACCAAAGCAATATCACCCTCTACAAGTAATCTTAGACACTTAATAAAGGAACTAGGTGCATTTTAAAGACCACTTAAAAATATCTTTACGATTGGAAATAAAAAATTTTATTGCGTCCTATAAATTTCCCCCATGAAAGTTTTTAAATTTGAAGTAGTAGTTAAAGCAGATAAGTCCGTTTTTGGACATAATTGAATACTATTCATTTTTGTTATCGGCTTCATTGTCTTAAATTAATTAGAATTGAACATCAATCGACTGGTGTTTCCAATTTTATCTTAAAATAAGCTTTAAAACCCTCCTGTAGGTAGGATAGATGTCCCTTGACAAATGTTATGGGTTTTCCGTGTTTTAAAGTAATAAAATTGGTAAACATAATCATTCGAAACGCATATTAAGGCACATGTGGTTTTTAACCTCTTGTCTGATTACTATGTAGGTGCTTCTTAAAAAACGAAAGAAAAATGAAACTATTTTTAGTAGTTATTGAAAAAATACAGTGTTTTCATTTCAATAACCATAAATATCGTTCAAATTATCGTCGTGTAGTAGATTTAATTTAGTGTTACTGCTTTCTGGTGTACGGAACGAAATTCTGATTTACTGCTATGCTATTTATAGCACGTTATCTGAACAGTAATTATGCCAAAAACTGCCCCTTCGAGATCAATTCCGTTCCATTCTGTTTGATGAATTTATCTGTGTATAGCGCACTAGGACAATAACCCCTCGTTTTTATTAACGTTTCCTTTTCCAACAGTGCTTCGCTAGTGAGATGTAGAACTGATTCCAAATTTGAATGATTTTAATCATGTAGATATAATTTGAATAAAACCAACGATCTTAATTACTGGAATATATATGATATTTATGCAAGAATTTCTTAATAAGATTTACTACACTTTCGAATAGTAACTATAATCGTTAATTAATCGACAAAATTTCAAGCTATTTTAATTATTTCTGCAATTGCCATCATCAGATTATTCCACTTTGCTTTCATCTCCTTCAGCATCTTTAAAATTCCGGATTAATCTTTTATTCGTTAGACTGGAATAATTCGACGTAGCAGCGTCTTCCCCCCTTCCACCGCGAACAAAGAAACCTTATCTTTGTATTCAAATCTGCTTAAAGGAATTAATAACTAGATAATATCTTCATTTTATTCCAGACTTCATTTATGCATATTTCGTCCAGGAAATTCACTTGCATTTAAAACTTTCAGAAACTTCGCTACAGCTTTGAAATACATATAAATAAAGTAGATATTAGAATGTGAATTGATTTATGGATATAGCTAAATGAACTTGGCCAATAATTGTGCCAATATCGACGTAGTAAGAAATTTCCACGACTGAACAAATATGCAAAGGTTATCTAATTTTTACTAATTCTTTTTGCGAAATTTGCCACAAAACTATCTGTAATCTTGGTCGGTTTCAGTTTGGCTTTAATTACTGATTTCACAAGTTCTTTTTAATTACGCTTCTTTTGTTTCTTTTAATACGCTAGTTCCACGCTGCTTTTAAACGCAATTTCGACACACACGAAATGGTCCTGACCACAAATGAAGGGTGATGTGGTAAAAATTGAAAACAATTAACTAAAATTTAGTGTTTGACTTTCACGGAAAAGGTTCTCAGAATGGCTCTTCACACCATGTTTTAGTTTAATCCAGGTTTTGGACATAAGTTAACTTTGCGTAGATCAAAAACACTATTAAATTTACTTTAACTAAAGCAAAATAACACAAACTATTATAAAATTTAACTATACCGAGAGATTTCTCTTTATATAATCTAAATTAGAACTTGACCTTAGGGGCTGCATGCATTTCAGTTCTTTAATATGTAATGTACTGCCAATTTATAATAAATTTTAATTATTTCAGCTGACAGAGTACAAAATATAAATTCAAGTGCATTTTAATCCATCGAAAAATTAAAACTTCACCCTTGGGATTAAAAGATGCACTTTAGTACCTACCTTACTATAATTACCAAAAGATTTTTTAATATCTCGAACTTTCCGCCACTTCTTGGGGAATAATAGGTATCGGGTACCTTGTGATTTAAAAGTGCTGTTTTAAACTTTACTTTCGGGAATAAAGTGCCGTTTTTACTCCTTAAGGAATGAATTGTGTATTGGGATATATACCAAGGACAAATCTAATCTTTTAATCTTGAAAGTAAAATTTATGCAAGAAATAAAGTATATACCTTAGGACCAAAGTGCTTCTTTAATCCCTTGAGTGGCTACTTAAACTTAACTTCGCTACTTTACAATAAATTTTAATTATTTCAGACCAATGACTGTAAAAGACAGAGTCAAATGTATTTGATAAATCAGACATCGAAATAGTTTTAATTCAAGATACCCCTTAATTGAATCTAAGTTCAAACCTCACCTTAGGGATTGGTACGCATTTCAGTTTTTTAGTATGGTACTATTAATTCAAAAACGGTCTTAGTTAACTTAAATCACAAAATGCAAAATATGAATTCAAGTGCGTTTTAATTCATCCTGAATTTTAAAACTTCACCCTCGGGATTAAAAGATGCACTTTAGTACCTTACTATACATAATTACTAAAAGATTTTTCAATATCTCGAACTTTCTGTATACTTTTAAACTGTCAACTTTTGGGGAATAACAGGTATATGGTATCCTGTAATTTCAAAGTGCTGTTTAAACCCTACTTTCAGAAATAAAGTGTCGTTTTTAATCCTTCAGGCGTTAACGATATATCGGGATATATACTAAGAGACTTCAGTCAATTTTGTATCCTTAGGAGTGATATTTGTGAAAAAATGCAGTCTATTCCTTAGGACAAAAGCGCTTCTTAATCCTTTGGGTGACTATTTAAATGCTATTCGATATGCTATTTTATAATTAATTTGAGTTATTTCAGACCAAGAAGCGTACACCATAAAGAATATCTCTTCATTTAATTTAAATAAGTACTTCACCCTCGGGATTGGTAAGAATTTGAATTCTTTAGTATTTGTACTGTTAATTAATAACTGGTTTTAGTTATCATAGGTCACAAACACGAAGCATAAATTAAAGTGCATTTTAATCCATCGGAAAATTAAAACTTCACCCTCGGGATTAAAATATGCATTTTGGTATATATCTGCAATTGCCAAACAGATCTTTTGACAGTTTGAATTATATAGTTCTAAAACGTCACTTCTGAGAACAGGTATTTTGTAACGTATAGTTTAAAAGAACTGTTTTAATGTTAAGGGACTAAAGTGCATCTTTTTATCTTAGGAGTGAAATTAGTGTAAAAAATGAAGCGTATATCTTAAGACTAAAGTGTTTCTTTGCTATTTTAATTAATTTTAGTTATTTAAGGTCAAGGAGTGTAGAGCATATACTTCATACACAAAAATCCCTAAAGGATGCCTCTTCATTTTATCTAAGTACTTTCACCCTTGGGATTAGTACGCACTCAGTCTTTTGGAATAGTGTGTTTTCAATTCATAGTTAATTTGAGTTATTTCAAGTCACAAAGTGCAAAAAACAAATCAAGTGCATTTTAATCCATTAAGAAATTACCTTAACTCTCGGGATCTGTATCGCGTGGTCTAAGCTATGTTTGAAACTTTGGGCGCGTTTTTAATCCTTAAGGGATGAACAGTGCAATGGGATACCAAAAAACTAAAGTACATACTTTAATCTTGTGAATGAAGTTTGTGCAAACATTGGATTGGACTAAGGTATATAATACCCCACGACTTAACTACCTACTCTAATCCATATGGTGACTCTTAGGTGTTATAACATGCACTTTAGTTTCTTGGCATATTATCTTAGGTGACAAAGGGTAGGCCTAGTGCTATTTAAATCCTTTCGTGACAGATTTCATTCACTTTAGTTCCTTTTATTAAAAATAAGCAGTGTTGTTTTCTTGGGAGACAAATATCTGGCATAAAAGCATATCTTGGAAAAGAATTGATGAAACGAGGACATTGGTAATTGGTTTGACAACCATTAATGTCGGAAGTTAGCTATAAAAGTAGGAAAATAATCGAGTACTGAACAATAAAGTAAATCTGCAGCAGTATAATAAAATGATATCTTACAAGGGCATATGTCAATGATAATTGGTGGCTTTCACCTATCCGCGACATATTTATCCAAATAGTGAGTTTCCAGACAGAATTTATTGGTTTTCGAAGCGCAGTTGGATGCAATGCATTCTAATAGCACCGAAATGGCCCGATATATTAACTTAATAATTAATTTGTAAGTACAAGGCCCCTACCAACAGAGCCGAACAATATTCGTGGTTATTTATGAATGACTGGGTAACTCCTACATTTATCATTCAGCGTTATGTGGAAATAAAATTAAATTTACGATGCCATTGAATTTATTTAAATTCGGGATAGGAAAGTAGATATTCCAGGAATGTAACGCTTCTAATATAGAAATAAATAATATTACGTTTGCCGCTACTTAAGTTAAATAGCGCTTGAGTAAAACTGACACATGAAAGGCTGTGCCGAAATTCTAAGTTTCTACGAAATGACATAAGGGACGCATTAATCTTTTGTCGGAAACACATTGGTACATCGCGTACAGTTAGTTGTTCAGAGATTGTAAGAGGAAGTAAAGTGGCAATCATCTATTATAATCAAAATTAAGCTGTTAATTTCTGTTTACATTTATCTTCACCTATTATTCATACAACTTGGAGATGATGATCCTAGATTTGGATAACCAACTTGACAATTTAACACAATGTTGCGGTTACTTACAGAAGTGAAAAAACTGGTATTGCTTCATCGTCTGTTTATTTCCTTCATGAATAAATCCTTAGAGGCAGAATAAATTATTTTTTCAACACTCAGAGAAAATACAGCGTGAACATAGTATTTCTACCTAATACAAACCAAAATCTGCGCAAAAACATTTAATTTAAATGTGTAAATCAAATTAATTAAGGTACTACTAATTATAATACATCGGGTAAGCGAGAAAACATATACACATTATATTTGATGACTATGACAATGAAATGCAATGAATGTCATTAAAAACTATAACAAATTCTATAGCGCACCAAAATAGGTGCAAACTAGCTTAGTTCCATATCTTTTATTTATAAATGATATAACATAATACAAAATTAGCTTTAATCACCTCTTTTATACCACACCTCAGCAATTAAATGTGCGGTGTGTATTCGTACTATTTGCTATGCCTAGATTATTAATAACATTATCATCGTAAGCTGAGGAATTGAAATTGACAAGAAGTTAGTAAATCAATGAAGATACTAAAGTGCATATTAATCCCGAGGGTGAAGTTTTAATCATCCCAAATACTGTAGTGCTTAGATTATTAACAATAATACATTATTTATGAAGGCCCTCTTTTCCCAAAGACTAAAATACACTTTAGTGCTTAGTTAACTATTAACTAATAATGATCCCGAGGGTGAAGTTTTTAATCAATGAAAAGACTAATGGACACTTTAATACTGACTTTGCTTCTGCATTCCGTGGCCTGGAATGACTAGTAAAATGAATTGATATGCTAAAGTGCATTTTCGAATCCCGAGGGTGAAGTTTTAATTTAGATTAATGAGGATTAAAATGTACTCTAGTTCTTAGTTTATATTTTGCATTTAGTGGCCTGCAATAACTAAAATTAACTATTAACAAGACACTATATACGAAGGGACTGACTTGCATTTAACGTGTTTAAGTTTTTAATCACCCAAAAGACCTAAAAGGCATTCATGTCAAATCACTGGATTATAATGGGAATTATAATGTCCTCTAGTTCTTAGTTCATGTTTTGCATGCAATGACTTGAAGGGACTAAATCCCAAGGGTGAAGTTTTAAATCAAATAATAGATTAAAAAACATTTTAATACTTAGTTTATTTTTGCACTCTATGACCTGAAATGATTAATTATGAATTAATTATGAACTGATAGCACATATACTAAAGTGCAATCTCCAATTGCAAAGTTTTAATTTAGATTAAGAGGGATAAAAATACACTTTTAGTTTATGTTTTGCATTTAGTGACCTGAAATAACTATAATTAACTATTAACAATACACTATATATCTACGAAGAGACTAACTTGCATTTTGTAATACCGAGGGTAAAGTTTTTAATAACCTAAAAGACCTAAAAGGCATTGATCTCAAATGACTAGATTAATGGGGATTATAATGTACTCTAGTTTTTATTTCATGTTTTGCACGCAATGGCTTGAAATAACTAAAATTTACTATTCTTAATCAATTAATCATATAGCTATATGTATATAAAGCGATATAAAGGGACTGATTCCCAAGGATAAGTTTTTATTTAAATGATAGACTAAAAGGCACTTTAATACTTAGCACTCTGTGATCTGAACTGATTAAATTTCATTATGAACTGCACATATACTAAAGTGCAATTTCCAATCCCGAGGGTGAAGTTTTAATTTAGACTAAGAGGGATAAAAATACACTCTCGTTCTTAGTTTATGTTTTGCATTTAGTGGCCTGAAATAACTAAAATTAACTATTAATAATACGTATTACTATATACGAGACTAACTTGCATTTTATAATCCCGAAGGTGAAGTTTTTAATCACCCAAAAGACATTGGTCTGAAATGACTACAATTAATTATGAATATAATATACACATACTATAGTACATTTTCCAATCCCAAGGGCAAAGTTTTAATGTAATTTAGAGGGATTAAAATACATATGAAGAGACTAAAGTACATTTTTAATCCCGAAAGTTGTTTTAATACTTTTGGGACTAAGTGTGGCCTGTACTTTCCAAAATTAGGGTTTAAACAACACTTTTAACCCCCGCGGAGTACGAAATCATATATTACCGAAGATAATCAGAGTATCATTCCCGTGTGACACCTGAACCATTGTATTATGATAAATTTCACCATGAGAAAGTAAGGTTCACGTTGAATGACAATTATATCAAGACCTATTACACGCTAATTTTGTGTTTTGTGTTGCTGTAATGAGCAACTGAAACATGTATGATTAATAAATCAGTTGTCACGGAATACTTCTTATTCCGTAGTCAACCTTCGGGAAGTATCTCGGCGTCTAACAGCTCGAGACAATATATCAATCCCTACAGATAGATGGTCTGAACATAATAGCTTGCTTAGTTTCGTCCTTCGTGTATTCCACTTGAATTTAAAATGACTTAAATGTTTTATGCAGAAGTGAATGAATTAAACAAACTGAAGCGAACACCTAAACTAAATCATGAATACATTTAACTGAAATTAGTATAAGCTTCCATTGCTTAATTGTCTAGTAAACATATGTGAACAAATCTAATTTACATAAATCTCAAATATATTTTGATTAAACCATTTCGAGTGATATTGCTTAGTTGTAAATATCATTTAAGGCAAAATAAATAACTTTCCTGCGATGTTTACATTTTCGATTTATGTTATATGAATGTGTATTAGCAACTAGTACAACTACAAAAATAAACTACATTGGTTTTGCTACATCCACGGTATAAATAAACATTTGAACTTCAATAAATCATAAAACTTGAATCAATATACAGGGTGGCCCACTTTCGAAGGCGGAAACTTTAGAGGCAGACAGACAACCACAAAATAATATCAGTTTGTATTATAAACTATATTCGAAAAATGCTTTGTAACAAAGATACAGGGTGTCAAAATTCTTACCAAAAGTTCCAAATTTATTAATATTTTTAAAACTACTTTAGATATTTAAATGAAATTTGGAATAGGTAATCCACGGATACCTATTTATACGTAAAAAATATTATTTTTCTTGTGTGGCGTGCGTACGGACAGATCTTCGGGAAATTTTAATGAAAAAAATGGTACGTCAATGTTTTTTTAGAAACAAAAACTATTTCTAGAATCCTTGTTCACTTTACAACAGAAAAAGGCTCCTTACTTTTTTTCGTTTAACACACCGTTTGCCAGTAAAAAATTAAATTACTTAATGATTTCTGAAAAACAATTAAGTAAACAAAACCGAAAATGTGAAATTTAATTTATGGCTTTCAACAACAATAACAAAAAGAAAGAAAGTTTAGGGTAGAATCACAAAAATTGCTCGAAATGTAGTTCACCCACCTCAATATATTTTCGACATCTTCTCACTAACGCATTTATTGCAGCAGATATCTACTACGGATTTCGCCGTATATCATTGCAGGCTTGCTGAATTCTTAAAATTAAATCTTCCCTTGTTAATATGGGATTAGCGTAGACTTTATCTATAATAGTGCCCCAAACGTAAAAGTCTAGCGGATTAAGAACCGGTGATCTGGGTGGTCAGAATTTTCTTCCGTCGAGTTTAAAAGCTACTGGCAAAATCTTATTCTTTTTCAACATCACCAGGGTGTAAATCCTGAACAGGCTGTAGGTCATTATGCATGTCTGTGGTCATCGTGTAGTGTTCGTAATATTTTAGACTTAGGAATGTGAAGGTGCTGAGCTGCCTTCCGAGAGCTCATCCTCGGATTGTTATCAAAAGTACGTAGTATACGATTATTCTGAATATTATATTGACGGTTTATGTTCCGTTCGTTATTAACACGTAGGCCAAAGTTACGAAAATTCTGATGTGTTCTGATGAAAACGTGAGCATCTGGAACTCTTCTATTTGGATAGCGTCTATGATATTCACGAACTGTCGCTTCTGCATTTCCATAACAAAATCCATAACAAAAATGAATATCTGCGTATTCGTTGTTAGAAAAAAGTATTTTCAGATTAATACTTACACAACACTCTAATAACAATGTTAACAATAACTCGAAATTAAATTACCTGACACAATTCAATTAACTGTCATTATAAAATGCAAAAACACTGACAGTAGTAGTCTTTCTTGTTTCATGGCCTACTACGACAGATTAAAATTTGTTTGAATTCCAGTTGCTTAAAGAATTTTAATTTTTTACTGGCAAACGATGTGTCAAACGAAAAAAGGAAGGAGCCTTTTTCTGTTGTAAATTGGACAAAGATTATAGAAATAGTTTTTGTTTCTAAAAAAACAGTGCCTACTAATTTTTTCATTAAAATTTCCCGAAGATCTGTCCGTACGCACGCCACAGGTGGAAGAAAAATAATATTTTTTACGTATAATAATATGTATCAAGATTACCTATTCAAAGGTTCCAAACTTTATTTAAATATCTAAATTACTTTTTAAAAATATTAATTAATTTGGAATTTTTGATAAAAATTTTGTCACCCTGTATCTTTATAACGAAGCATTTTTCGAATATAGTTTATAATACAAACTAATATTATTTTGTGGTTCTCTGCCTGCCTCTAAAATTTCCGCCTCCGAAAGTGGACCACCCTGTACAAAATAGAATGGTATTATTCTAGTTTCATATAGTGAACCAATATGTAAATTTGTTTCTAAATTATTTCTATTCCATCAGGAGTTTATATTGGTAAATTTTGAGTATACATATACATCCACAGGATACTTACGAACTGTTTACAATTTTGACGGCTTATATAACCCACATAAAATAAATTTAACTACCGCTCATATTAATAAAATTCCTTAACAAACAAATTATTAATAAAAATTTGTCAATAACTCGAAAACGTTTAAAGATAGGAACGTAATATGGCATATTTATGAAATCAGAAAAAAGAATAATTAAATAATCAACAATACATTAAAAAATATATTATTGCTTCTTGTACCTCTCAACTTCTGTACGCCACTGTGCTTCCATTAACTTATTAAAGGGGTTCAGTTACAGTCCTACAACGTTTAGAAACTTCATTTATCTCTTATAATGACAATAGAGGGTGGCCTAAATATAATAAATAACCGTGTACAATTTTCGAGAAAAAAAATTGTTGACATAAATTGAGAGAATTGCCTCCATTTGAACATTACCAAATAGTCGAAGACCACCCGGTCACATAGCGTAAAAGGAATCGTTAGTATTTTGATTAAGATGCCCTAGTAAAGATTATGTAAAGGTTCTGAGCCCAAATTAAAATACCAATTTATAGCCCTTTTATAAGGAACGAAAAAGAACCGCTTAAGACCCTCCCTGTCATCGAAGTATAAATTATTTTTATACGTTAATAACCGTAAATAAGGGTTGGTTTATTGACTGAAGACTATATTTATACGTCCTACTGATAAAGAGTTAATAATCGAGTGAGATTTTTTTTACTTAGCCGGCTTCTGGCGACATATTTGACACAGGGCATATAAGATGGTCTGTGGAGTGTGATAGAGCATGAATAAGGGTACATACCACGCCTTTTACACGTTGTCTTCTTGAAAGGAACAGCTATTATACGCCTTTTTGACAAAACTCCACGACTACGTCCTACGGAATATGTAGATCGTAATCCTGATACAGATCAACCCATTTTTCTCTTTAACTTAATAGCCTAACCGAGAACAAACTGGGAAATGGGCAGTATTTAAATCTAGTTGATTTTTTTACGGCGCGGCAAAATATAGGGATAGAAAATGTCATCAGACATCATAAACTAAGGAAACGTGCACATTTATAACCAAATTTAGAGATACAGGATATTAAAATTTAAAGAAAAACGTTCTTAATGCATAAAAAAGTATTGAAACTATTTTAATCCCCTTTTAAACATAATTATGTTTAATTTGATCAATATGATACTAAAGAGTTTATACGATGCACAATATGCACCTAAAAATGACCATACTGTATAACATTAAAGGCGGCTGTGGTCCTGTAGTTTTTTTTGCAAACACGGGGGTCTAAATGTTTCAATCCCGATCAAAGAAAAAGTGACGCTGTAAGAACTGGAAAAAGAGGTTGAAATAAAATGAAATGAGAGGATAGACTAGCTTTGTAGTTTGTAGCGTGACAAGGTACAAAGTGTACAAGAATACAGGTAGGTACCGTAGGAACTCACACGTTATACAGGGTGTCCTATTTGTACAATTGCTTTATTATTGATGTCAGTTAATATCAATAAATTTATTTTTTACTGTTTTATTACTTTCTTCAATTGCACCCCACGTCACTGCTAGTGAGAATAATACAGTTCACGCATTAAAATTTTAATATCTTATTATTTAGCCGATGGCTATTCTACAGCACATCTAAACCATACACACACTTGAAATGCCTCATACCACTTTAATTTCAACAGCACTACAATGATTGTATAGACAAGCCGACCATTACTGAATCCGGACGCTGTAGGCGCATGCGTTGAAATGTGCTAACCATAACTATTTCTGTACAAATACATAATACTGATACATTTTATTAAATTTACAGAACTTTACACGATTTGTTCTAAAATTACAATGTGAAATAGAATATATATTCGCAATATATTCTGTGAATTACAGAACTATTACGTGCTTTGGGTATTATTTAAACTAATATTGTAAATTTCTTTAATATTTGTAAAATTACACCAGATAATTATAAAATTACCATAACTAATATGGTAAATATTATATAAATATAAACACTTTCTTTGAAATTGTACATACATATTTTAGAGTGTAAGGTAAGACGATTTAAATCACATCATTTTGTCCAAAGAAGCTAGCTTTAAAATATTCTTTATTGAACACTCTGTATATGGCAAAAAAGTCTGTGCAAATGCAAGTTCAATTAAAAAGTTTTTAGATTCTAGCTGAGCGTGTCCCAATTCTCTTTTTAGATCCGATTCCCGAATTAGCACCCAAAACCAACGTTTAGCACCAAATAGGTGTTATAAATATAGTATTTAAGCTTAAATTGTTGAAGTAGAAATATCGCAAAATAATTGTATTTATTTTAACAAGCATGATTGTATACACAAGCCGACCATTACTGAATCGAGATGCTATAAGCGCAAGCGTTAGAATGTGTTTACTATAACTATCTCTGTAAAAATACATAATGTTGGTAATTTTCATCAAATTTACAGAACTTTACACGCTTTAAGTGTTATTTCAAGTAATATTGCAAATTTATGTAGTATTTGTAAAATTGCATGATAACTATGGAATTACCATTACTAATATGGTAAATATTAAATATAAATAATTTCTTTGAAATTTGAAACAAATTTTTAGAATGTAAGGTAAGTCGATTTAAATCACATTATTTTTGTTCAAGGAAGCTAGCCTTACAGTATCGTCCATTCTTTACTGAACCCCATGTATATGGTAAAAAATCTGTACAAATGCAAGTTCAATTAAAAGGTTCTTACACTCTATTATCTAGCTGAGCGTGTCGCAATTCTGTTTTTAGATCCGATTCCCGAATTAGCACCCAACCAACGTTTTGGAAGCAGGTGTTATAAATATAGTATTTGGGTTTAAATTGTTGAAGTAGAAATATCGCAAAATAATTGTACCTATTTATTTTAACAAGCATGATTGTATACACAAGCCGACCATTACTGAATCGAGATGCTATAAGCGCATGCGTTAGAATGTGTTTACCATAACTATCTCTGTAAAAATACATAATATTGGTAATTTTCATCAAATTTACAGAACTTTACACGATTTGCTGCTAAAATTACAAAGTGAAATAGAACTATTATAATATATTCTGTGAATAACAGGATTATTACACGCTTTAAGTGTTATTTCAAGTAATATTGCCAATTTCTGTAGTATTTGTAAAATTACACGATAACTATGGAATTACCCTTACTAATATGGAATATAGTATTTCTTTGAAATATATGAAACAAATTGTATTTGTTTTATCAAGCACATAGTAGTAACAATTTCCGGCTTGGCCGAGAATCAAATGGCCGATGTTTAGAAGGAATGAAATGTCATTGTGTGATGAATCTGAATGTCACCACTTAAAATAAGCTTATGTACCCTACATCGCGTAAATTATATAATGAGGTATATCACTACACACATAATTATGTAAAAAAGCTCATATATTTTCCGAGATGACATGATATACGATGCTGCATTCGTTCAGACGTAGTGCTATGAAGGTATTTCAAACTGTATTATCTAAGGAAGACATCATATGTAAATTGTTATAAGAAAAACTTTGATAACGAAGCACATTCTAATCTACTATATACAATGTTAAAACAAACCACGCATTTCATATTTTCAACTTGAACACGTCCTACATCATATCACGTATTATATAACTGGTCCAAATATATAAATATGTCACCTAAAAATTTTCATAATCTTAAATATAATTGTCCCATTCTCAAAAGTACTTAACGATATACTTAGAACGCTTCTTCGCCGTCTGACTATAATATAAGCCGTGTGACCCCATTCTATAGATGTTGCATGTCGCCGCCAATCGAAAAGGTCTATTTGTATAATAAAAACAACTACTGCTAAATTATAGTGATAAATGGCTTAATTGTCTGTGCACTACGAAAAACTTCCCTATAATTATTTTATCCACAGAACGAACTAATGTCAATAGAACTATATACTCAATGGAATTTGTAGGATGCGTTATTCTCTTATTTCGCGTCTTCTAATTTGTTCTACATAGTGACAAGATTTGCAATGCATCATTCACGATTCACTAAATATTTTCGATGACCAGAATTTCATAATTTGATATACCATTTTTAATTTATTTAATAAAAGAGCATTTTCGGAACCACCTCTTTCATAGCCTTGTCGCTACACCCCGTAGAAAGTCGAGTTGTACTTTGAGACGTCTTTGTGTGCTTCATACTGTAAATAACACCCCACAATAATTTTTACGTCGAATGGCAACGTAAGTAATAAAGTGTACTAGGCTACAAATTTCACGCGTACATGAGAAGACCATTTATGTACATACATAGATTTTAAATTCTTCTTTATGGAACTGGTGTACACAATTAAAAAAATAACTAATCCCGTGAATTTATAGAGTAAGTTCTGCGCAAGTTATACTTTCCGTATTCATTGTATCAGAACTGTGCATAAAAATTTTGCTATATGCGGTGTTTATTCCTAAGAATATAATTTATTATCTCCCAATAAACATCTACTACTTTTAATTATACAGTTTGTTCAGTAAAGAATGGGTCATACTTTAAGACTAGCTTCCTTGAAACAAATAAGGTGATTTAATTCAACTTACCTTAGTACAATTTGGTTTCCTTTATTTAATTTTTTTACTATAATTTTTTTATTTGTTTGTTGTAAACTTTGCCATAGGCGGTGTTTATTCTTAAGAATATAATTTATTATCTCCAATAAACATCTACTACTTTAAATTATACAGTTTGTTTAGTAAAGAATAGGTCATACTTTAAGACTAGCTTCCTTGAAACTTGAAAGACAATAAGGTGATTTAATTCACCTTACCTTAGTACAATTTTATTTCCTTTGTTTCATTTTTTTACAATAATTTTCTTATTTGTTGGGTAATTGTAAACTTTGCCATAGGCTGTGTTTATTCTTAAGAATATAATTTATTATCTCCAAATAAACATTTACTACTTTAAATTATACAGTTTGTTCAGTAAAGATTGGGTCATACTTCAAGACTAGCTTCTTTGAAACTTGCAAGAAAATAAGGTGATTTAATTCAACTTACCTTAGTACAAATTGGTTTCCTTTATTTCATTTTTTTACTACAATTTTTTTTATTTGTTGGGTAATTGTAAACTTTGCCAGAGGCGGTGTTTATTCTTAAGAATATAATTTATTATCTCCAAATAAACATCTACTACTTTAAATTATACAGTTTGTTCAGTTAAGAATGGGTCATACCCTAAGACTAGCCTCCTTGAAAAGACAACAAGGTGATTTAATTCAACTTACCTTAGTACAATTCGGTTTCATTTATTTCATTTTTTTACAATAATTTTCTTATTTGTTGGGTAATTGTAAACTTTGCCATAGGCTGTGTTTATTCTTAAGAATATAATTTATTATCTCCAAATAAACATCTACTACTTTAAATTATACAGTTTGTTCAGTAAAGATTGTACTAAGGTAAGTCGATACAAATCACCTTATTTTAATCAGAGGAAGCTATCATGACCTATTCTTTACTGAACACCTTGAATATGTTTGCGTCTGAATTGTTTACTGCAGATTTACAAAATATGTTAAATATATTATACATTCTCGATATTTTTTTCTTGGCAGAAAATGGCTACAGCGAGAAATAATTGAGATGCAAACTGAATATAAATTCGGTTTCATTTATTTCATTTTTTTTAAGATAATTTGTTACACACAAAAAAACCTTCTTTTCCAAAATTTGAGCATAATTACCCAAAAAACAAATCATTTATAGCCTATAACTTTTCTAAGCAATATATGTACGATATCCTCAGATAATGTTTTACTATTTGCTGTTTAATGTATAAAAGGCGTCACAATATTGCGCTATTAATTATTATTAACGGAAATGAAATCGGTTAAATATTAGACACTACATTTTGTAGGGTTTCATCACCATCTGCTTTCACAGGCGCTCCCTAAACAACTTAATTTTAATTAGAATCTGAAAAAGGTTATTAAACACTATTTATCCTCAAAAGATTGTCCACACCCGCAATAAAACTTGTAGCTTGTTTAATGTAAGAAAATAAAATGCGGCCTGCTTAATAATAATATGCCGCCCCTTCTCCCGCGCAAGTCTCCCGGCTTCTGGGCTAATCCTTGTGATTAGAATGAAGGGTACAGATATTATTAATTGTTTTATATAACAAAATATTTCATTGCAATGTTCCAAATAAATAGTTTAATAAATTTAACAATAGGAAGATGGTTTTAAGTAACTAACCGAAGTGCGCACCAAATTTAATTGCACTCTCCATACACTAAAAACATCCATAGTTTATTATTATCATACACATGTGTCATTGTTTAGGGAAGAAACGGAAATTAATACTACAAATACAGTGCAAAATACAAAATGATAACGACAACACATTTCGTATACAACAAGTTGCTTTCTTATTAGAACTTTAAAGTCAATTGAAACTATTCAGTTATTAAAAAACATTTATTAGAGCAGTTGTTTGTAATATGATTTATTTTGGTGCCTACTGTAAGTAATCATGTCAAATTAATACCCCACCTTCAAAATCACCCTGTACTTTAATTTATGACAAATTGCGTTCGAAAATAGTTCAGACTGTTGCCTGAACATACCAAACAAATTAGCATAGGTGTAGCTTTGTTTCTTTAAAATTTAGATAATTCGAAAGATCGGGAAATTATTTATTAATTCTTGATTTTTCTTTCAGCGATTTTGCAAAGGACGACTGTTGGTATTGGCCAGATGAAAATCCAGGGAGTAGCTACCTGTCAATATTTATGCATGGATAGCTGTGGATTGCTTTACGGATCGGTAGGTTGTACTTTATTTTACAATTACCAAGTTCTGTAGTTCAATAACGCTTGTATTTAGTAAAACAAAATTGATACTTTTGAATCAGTGGCGGGCACAAACTCTTGGGGAAAATACAATGTAGCAATCCTATTATCTAATAATTATATAAATTAATTAATAAAAATTACAATCTATTATGGTTTCTTGTAATTTTCGTGGTGGTCTGATTTCAAAAAATTAAAGTATATTACAGTGTTTTGAAACGCCACTGACAGATACTGCTGTAGTTAAGTATAAACATATTTACGCAGTTATAGGAATCTCTTTTGCCAGTGAAATAATTAATGGCAGAGTTAATTGTTTTCATTGATAATTAATTATCTTAGCAACATAATAATTGTCTTTTTTAATAAATTAATTGATGAAAAAATGTAGTAACGCCACGCTGTACAAATAAAAGGCGTGTGTAAAACTCGATTTTGTGTATAATCCAAATTTATCTAGGTAACACAGTTGTGCACTAGACTTAAATTTATCTTTTGACATTTTTTAATAGAAGCATCCAGACCGGGGTATTTTTGGTACAGTATTAAAATATACATACACTGTTCTCAAAGACATGTTCGGCTGTCACCTGAGAATTACTTTATTGATAATTCTAGTTTCAACACCTATTGAGATGTATTTGTAATAATAACAAATACGAGGCTCTATTTCTTATAGCCTTGGATTAGATATGCCTTAATAGCATTTGTAATGTATGTTTTGTATCTATAAAAAATGTACTTGTGTTTTCAATTAATTGTTGCTGCAACGTATACACCTCTAATCATGGCACGTTGCAAAATGTTCATTATATATCACAAAAAAGTTATAATTTTTTCTAACCCCATACACACAAGTTTCGAATTCTAAAGTTTAACAAGAAGTAATAAAAAATCTTCACGCATTTGCTATTTTAAATACATAATACACTACAGGGGATCCACAACTTATCCAACAAAATCCTCTTGGTTTCCGAGAAAAAAATTATTGAAGTTGTAGTATTCCGAATATTGAGATCCGATTTTAATATTAACGTTTTTGCGTGTCAAAAGTACCTTACGTGTGAAGCAACTCGAAATTGATGAATATCGTTTTAATTTATGGTGAACTAAGACAAAATGCTTTAGCAGCCTCTCATCAACGCAGAACGATCTTCCGATAGACATGTGCCAAATGCAGCTACTTTTACCACGGTAGTACAACGCGAGCATGACACAGGAAATTTGCTACCGAATCATGGAAGAGATGGAGGTCCAGGACGTCCACGGCGTATTGAAGCAGTTGAGGAACACATTCTTGAGATTGCTGAGTTGCCAAGTACAAGGAATGTCCCAATAAATAGTGTAGCGTATCATACACGAAGCTCAATTGTATCCGTATCATGTACAGCGTGTCCAAGCATTAATACCAAGGGACAAAATGCTCAAAATCACAGATTTGGAGGTGACGTGTTAGTTACAGATGAAGTTATTTTTACAAGGAATGGATGAATGGGGTTCAGTATATCGAGTTGCACGAATGTGCACGATGATGCTCCTCTTCATTTTCGACAAAATCGACTTAAATCCTTTGGACTTCTTTTTGTGGAGATATTTAAAAAATAAAGTGTATCGCACTAATGTGAACACTAGTGATGATTTATGAGAACGTATCATAGCTGCTGCCAATAACTTACGAGGTCAAAACGAATAAGAAACAGAAACATTTGTGTTTACACGTCAGGGGACAAAATTTTGAACAGTTGTTGTAACATGAGGTATTTTTTGGATAACTTCTCAATCACCCTGTATGTGTCTTACCTTTGCATTCAGTGGACTGTCACACACATTATTTAACTAAGTGAGACGCATAAATTGGGGAAAGCGCCAACATAAATTATGATACGTTAAAGTATAAATAAATATTACATATTAATAATTTAAAAGCAGTTTCTGCACTGCCTTATCTGGAGCCGCTGTAGTTGCAGGACACGCAAAAGTTAACTGTTATTACAACAAACATGCCGATAAAAAATTCAAAAGACGTAAAGAACGCATGAACAACAAATCCGTAGACATAACTGTGTCTTTGATTTTCCAATTCATACCAGAATTAAAAGGCACTTGCATATACATACAAACCTTATTCTAGGTCTCTTAGAACAAATAAGTTTGAAAGATGTGGATAATGATGATGAACATGATGAAGACAATTAAGATGACAATAATAATAGTGATGATGATGATTGTCATCATGATGGCAATGATTAAATGACAAGCAATCTCTTAGCAAACTTATGGTTAGCTTTAAGAAGTATTGCCTCCGTATATTGAAAATGAATTGATGGATAGCGTGCAACTAACCAAAACCTACTTTCACACTATTTTCTACCAAAGATTATGATTACCGTTTCAAAAGCACCGTGTAAAATATATTGCGTTCCCGAATAGTTTCAATTTTAAACGGACATGTGCTGATGTGGGTACAATCATTTTATGTGTGTTATTTCGAGGAATTCTTAGTGTATCGCAGTATTTTTTGGACGATGAATCGATGCTGTAAACGGAAGAAAGTTGCAGCAATGATACACTTAATTGATTTTTCATGATTTTATACAATGCATCCCATAACGAACAGCCGCAATAGTGATATGGAAAAGTATATACAGGGTGATTCTGAAAATATGGTTTTTCCCCCGTGTCAGTAGAGTACTTTTTAAAAATATCTTCACGTTTCTGCCATTCCCGGTTATACCAGAAGGCGATACCAATTTGTTTATTCTAAATGGAACACTGTATATTCTTGCGTTTTTGGATTCTATGTTAAATTTTAAGTAAATCGTTTAACACTTAATTTCAACAAAATAATGCAGGAATTGCTTCTGAAAATGATGGCATAATGTATCAGAAACAGGGCTGTCAAAAATTGGGAGCCAATTTAAGTCACCAAACTCGATTTTTCAAATAGAATAGCCAGTATTTTATTCTCCAGTTGAAAAAACAATCAAATTTTAGACCTAATGATATAATGAATTTTATTATAAAAATGTTTGAAAACTCAAACATTTCAAAAATGATGGCATAACTTATGAGGAACATACAGGGCTGTCAAAAATTAGGAGCCAATATAAATCACCGAATTCGATTTTTTCAAATGGAACACCCAATATATTATACTATTTGAAAAAACAATCAAATTTTGGATCTAACGATATAACGAATTTTATTCTAATAATGTTCAAAAAGTCTAACATTTCCAAAATGATGGCATAACGTATGAGGAACATACAAGGTTGTCAAAAATTAGGAGCTAATTTAAGTCACCAAATTTCGATTCGATCTCAAATAGAGCATCCAGTATATTATTCTACATTTGAAAAAACAATCAAATTTTGGATCTAACGATCTAATGAATTTTATTATAAAAATGTTCAAAAACTCAAATATTAAAAAAATGAAGGTATAACCTATGAGGAACATACAGGGCTGTCAAAAATTAGGAGCCAATGTAAGTCACCAAACTCGATTTTGTCAAATAGAACACCCAGTATATTGTGTAATTGAAAAGACAATCAAATTTTGAAGCTAACGAAATAACGAATTCTACAATAAAACTGTTCAAAAAATCAAATATTTCATATTGCCCAGTAATCTACGAAAACTGTCACTGTTTTCTTAAAACTTCAAACAAATCGAAAACAACTGATTTTAGGTATAGACGATTGTATACAAATTTACTTAAAAACGTAGAATCCAAAAAAGCAATAATATATAGAGTGTTCCTTTTAGAATAAGCAAATATTTTTAAATACTTTTTTCGTACACTGATCACGGTTTGTGGTGAGACACACTGTGTAGCCTCCTTATCTTATTTATTAAACAATATTCAATGCTAAACGCATCCGTTTACTAATTCCAACTCGGTTAATAAACTCTTCAGATTTAATGCGGAGATTATTACTGCCCAAAGGAGAAAGTCAAATTTGACATTTTATTCTAGTCTACTGTCTGTCCTGTAGCTTCGTCATGTGATGTTTTCAAAGCGATTTTAATATGCATAATGCAAAGGCTTAAGGCCCCCTCATACCAAGTTTTTCGACCTCACTTTTCGTGCCCTTTGGCAAACATTATACAATCGGGATTAGATTAATCTTATCTAATGTCTGAAATGTAAAGCCCACCGGATCTTTCATCTCGCAATGTAAAAAAATAAGAAGTAATACGAAAATTATATCTGATAAAAATTTACATCATACCGAACGCAACAGTCGTATTCTTTTTTGTTTTAATAACTAAGCCAAGATTAAATTAATGCATCTTTTTTATTATATGCAAATTTAAATCGCGACGGTAGTTTTACACGAGACACGAATAATCAAGACGCTACTGACTTATTTTTAATCGATTGGTGTTTATTTGACGTGACCTTTACATATGATTACAATGTGAACTAGCGTTGATATGAACTTTTTAACAGTTCTTGGTAATGGATAGGCGAGGGAGGTTGCAAAAGTCCCTTGTCCACAGTTCATATTTTACATTAATCTGCTTATCACCCTGTACATACAAGGTGATCCAATTTCCAATGAACAAACATTTAATTTTAGTCACAATGTTTACGGTGACAATTGTAGTGAGGAAAGGAGTCATTTTTATGAATCATTTATGATATATGAGGTCAAATTGGAATTAAACGCTCGCGAGCCGTGACGTCATTGCCTCCTACAGCCTTAAACTCGAGCCAGGGCCTTTCTACGTTAAATCAAAACGGATTAGCAAAAGCCAACTACTAAAATTCACAACATACTATTTAAAAACATGTTCGCCTAATCTATTATGATGATGGCTTATTTTAACACAAATAGCCAATTTGTTAGTGCTGAAATGAGAGGTGTAAAAATGCAGCGGTAATTTATAAAACGAAATAATTAACAGCTGCTAAGCTAATAATGTAGGTACTTGAAACTAAAAAATATGCATTTAATATGTTACAAAATTAATAATAAAATGTTTTGATTTCTAAAAAAAAAATTTTATGTAGGTACCTACAACAAAACAAAACATTTGATATGTATTATACCTTAGCTAGAGCATTTTTAAATTTTAGTTAATTTGACTAATAACCCCAATTTTACACAATAACTAAAAAAAATAATTAATATGTTTAGTTTATAAATCTTATTATTCAAATTTAAATTGCATACTAATTTCAGTAGCTTTATTCGAAATTAGGAGCCAATTTGTCACCAAACTCGATTTAAATAGAACGCCCAGTATATTATTCTACATTTGAAAAAAAACAAATTTGGACTTAACAATATAACAAATGTTATTATAAAAATGTTCCAAAACTCAGACATTTCAAAAATGATGGCATATACGTATGAGGAACATACAGGGCTGTCAAAAATTAGGAGCCAATTGAAGTCACCAAATTCGATTTTTTCAAATGGTCTCTCAGTATATTATTCTGCAATTGAAAAACAATCAATTTTTGGAGCTAACGATATAACGAATTTTATTATAAAAATGTGCAAAAACTCAAATATTTCAAAGATGATGGCATAACGTATGAGGAACATACAGGGCTGCCAATAATAATAAAATAGAATAAGTTTGATTACTAACCCCAATTTCACACAATAACTACAAACATAATTATTTTGTAGATGTTTAATTCATAAATCTTATTATTTAAATTTAAATTGCACACTAATTTCAGTAGCTTCATTAGAATTTAGTAGTTTGATTTCTTTTATTGGACCACCTTGTAAACCCAAAGGCTAAGCAATCTATAAACTCGATGTTAAAATACTGTACAAGGTAAGTAGGTAGGTATATGTACTTTTGAATCAAGAATTAATTCTACATAAGTACCTATATTATAAATTATTACACTGATTTTATTATACAACGCATATTTATTTGTTTTGGGTCCAAGAAGTATGTCTTGCTTCATTTCTTTTTCCCAAAAGTTTAGCGTATTAGGATTCCGGAACTAATAAATAATTTATACTCATTTTATCAGCAATATAATATCTACGTTTTGATTTTTTGTTTTATTGTCACTAATAACACCTTCAATATTTGAATTTTCCCATAATCCAATCGACGGCACTCTACGCTTCGTATTCAAAGTGCATGTAAGGACAGCGCGCGCAACCCCGCATGTCATAGGAGGCAGTGACGTCACAGGCGTCGGAAAATTATAATTTTTTTCGGATCCCGCAAAATCATTTAGAAAATCAATAAATACTAAATGACAATGATATTGTAGAGACACAATAAATTGGAATTTAACCACAAAAGTGTTTGGACGTGGCATATTCCCAGACAGTTTAACTTTTCCTTTCGCAGTTATTCAAGCGGATTAGATCATTTCTTTGGTCTGACGTTTATGTTTTAATGTTAGGTCCAGTAATTGCACAAAATGTCGAGTCGCCAGCTGTACTAATTCCGTGTGACGAAATGCATTACGTTTACTTGGTTTTTGTTCACGGAATTACATTTAGTGCGGTTTGCGAATACCGAATTCCCGTGAAATCGCCGATTCAACTTTGCCGAAAGATTTCCGCTTTCTAATAAGACGCTCCCGTCTAAAATTGGATCAGTTTTCACCCGAGAAATTTCCATATTTGAAACATATTTCAATTGAAGAAAACCAAAGAAAACAGTTTTATTCAAATGATCTTGAAGTTTAGTCACAATGTAGACACAATGGATGATATTGCCCCAGAAAGTGGGATATTTGCAGAAACAATGAAACAACGGCTTAATAGCTGAATTTAAGAGACAATGCATATAAATACAACGCATAAAACTCATTACATAAACTCGTAATTTTGTCTGTGGACCCCAAATACTTATTTTTACACCCAAAGTTTATTTTCAACGGAGCTGTGACATTGACATCACTGCTAACGATAATTTTCCCGACTTTCCTTGTCAATTAAAAGGAAAATTTGATAGAAATTTACTACTTGTGCACGCCTATTTAAAACATAATAATAATAGAAATGGGAACATACAAGGTGATTCAGAATTTTTTGAATGTACAGGGAACTCTTACAAATATATACAATTTCGTAAAAATATAATCAAAAAGAGCAGTTCAAATATGATTTAAAAATACACTTCCGTACGGCACTGTAAAACGTAAGGCGTATGATCGACGACCGGATAATAAATTGAAAGAAATTCCCAAGGAAAGAAATAAATTACATTTTACAACATCTATTTTAGTGCAGCAACTGCTTTTGCCGCTATTATTATTAATTATTAATAGACACACATGTCTCTGCATTTTGTCTGTTTTGAACTTATAAATTATTGGCAGCAGCTATGATAGTGTCCACTTAGGTGCAAATTATTTCACTTTTAAATATCCCCACGAAAATAAGTCCAAATGATTTAAAGTCAAGAGATCGTGGCGGCCATGGGACCGGTCCTCCTCGTCCAATCCCCTGATATTAATGCTTGGAGACGCTGTACATGCTACGGATATAATTGAGCCACACTGATGCAATACGCAATGGATGCCCTGGACATCCATCTCTTCCACGATTCGGTTGCAAATTTCCCGTGTCACGCCTGCGTTTGTACTACACTTGCACCGTTGTAAAAGTAGCACTTGGCACATGTTTACCGGGAAATCGTCCTGCTATAGCATTTTCACTTCACTATAAATTAAAACGATATCTATCAACTGAATCTATAGATAAAAGCCATTTTTTATATTTGGAAAACTAATGTAAATACTTGCATCATAAAAAAGTTATTACGATAAGGAATCGGATATTTGAAATCGCCTGGCTAGAAACTACAGTAGCCCAGCGATGTAAAGGTTGCAACTACTAGAAGAATATTTTTTTTATCGGAAACTACAACTACACTTTACCAGTGGCGTGCATACAATAGAAGCATAAAAGCATTGCCTACCATAGAAAAGTTACCAATACCACCAATACACTTTTTTTGTTAAAAAAGGTATACTATCTACTATGCACTATCCCGTCCCAGTCCTCTTAAAACTCATAATAATATAATTAATAAATTATACACCTCTCGCCGCTGGCGCAAGAGGTAATTTTATTTCAGTTTCTCAATGACGCTCAGCGTGCACTGCTCTACTGTGTATAAGCATCGTATTTAAAAAGCGAAGCAGTTTCAGCCGATTAATACAAATTCATATGGAGCGCTAAAGCACTGCTTGCTTGGCGGTAGTCGATCTGAGTCGAGCTGATCCGACCGATAACGAAAATGCGAAAATGAAAAAAATTGGGACGGAGAAACACTTTCTTTAGAATATACGAATTTACTTTGCAAGACTTCGAGTTGAATTATTTTTTAATGCAATATTTATACAAACTGATATTCTTTTTAATACAATAAAATCAAAAATCGTAGAATTGGTATTGTTTAAAACATAATAATAATAATAATAATTTTCCTGACAAAATATTTTCGGAGCTAAAGACAAAATATAAAGAATTTTATTTTGACAGATTACAAAAACGAGGTGATTTGTTTATATTCTTCATCAGAATTTGCCGGTCTCAATGCCTATGGAATTATTAGATTTTGCGAAAAAAAAACAGAATGTGCCACGTGTTTCCGCAATTTGTTACATTAGCCAAGCTTGTGACGATACCAGCTAGTAGCGCTTCGGCAGAACGATCTTTTTCCGATTTGAAACGAATTCATAGGTACCTACTTACGAAACACTCAGGAACAAGAGAGATTAAGCAACTTAGCAGTTTTCTCAATTCAAAAAGAACTTATGCAAGACCTAAAATAAAATACTAATATTTATGATGATGTGTTAAATATTTTTTTTAAAAATAACCGCCGTATTGACCTGATTTATAAAAAATAATTGTGTTTAATATTTTATAATCATTAATCTAATAGACTGCGTGCTCGACTGCGTGTTAAGTGTGTTTGTTACTCGGTTTCTTATGCAAGAAAGACACTGACATTTCCGAACGAGAGCATATTTTGGTGGATCATAGTAGTAATTTAAATGTTTGCCTACCCTATTGTAACTGGCATTGCACGCCACTGTACTTTACAAAAAAAATTTCTACGATATTAGCTCCATTTTTCATGACGCATCTGTTCCTAAATTTTTTTAGATACGTTCTGAATTACCTTGTATACCAGTTCCTTTTTAGGCAAATTAATTTAAAAAGAATCAAACGAAAGTAAACTTACAAATAAATGGTAAGTACTCCATTTGACTAAGAGAATTGTTGTAAGTTTATCTATATTTAGAGAGAGAACTAGAAACCAAGAATATCGCAGACGTGCACTGGAATGTATTATGTAATTTCAAATTTTAACGTTTTATTTTAAATCCCGAGCTACAAGCAAAGTGTCAAGCATTTAAATTAGAAGCATTTGTTTTAAACATTTTAAAAGAAAATTTGCGACCTGTGGTCTATCGTTTTTCAGCACATATTTGTGTCACAACTAAGTTCAACTTCAGTAAATCTCAATTTAGCGTTTGCATATTTACATAAATTACAGCCAATTATATAATTTATTAAAACACATGCTGTACTATTTCATTACCTGTTATAAATGATTTATATGTAACCTGATACTCATCTATGTAGGCGTGTACACAATACTAATAAATTATTTAATTATCTTCTTTAAATTATTACGATCATATTATATTCAACCCACGTAAACTATCTTTACCAAATCTTTTTATTTCAATTAACGTATAAAATTCACCCGACTTTCGATTTTAATTAGTTTTATTGTTTTTCGAAAACGCTAAGTAGATTATAATACACCCTGTGTTTGTTCGTAATGTAATTCTAAAAAAATAAATCTTGTTCCATTGCACTCAATCGAATCGACTAAAGATTAATGCGTTAGGAATACACAATGTTATCATTTGATTAAAGTACTTCGAAGTTGGCTTTTCTAATATTCATATTCATTGTCATGATACTTACTTCGGATGACACTAAGCAGGGGGTCGACAACTACTCCTGTGGCCATGTCTATAACTTCATTTATGACGCATTGTCTTTTACATAAAAAAGTTTTAGTAAGGGTTAGAAGTAATGTAGTTAAATTATTAGTCCAGGTACTTGTTCACAAATTGATTTTATCTGCCCGTATCACATATCATTCTATTCCCATTGGGACACAATAAGGTATAAAAGCTCAACGCTTCTCGTTTTTTATTTGAAACAAAAAATTGCAACAAAAATACGGAAGATATAAAAACACTGCACTTACCGCGTCTGGTTCTGAAGACATTTCCTCTAGGTCAAGGCTTCTAAGGCAAACACTTCAAGGTCCTCCGCACAATATACAGGCCATTGCAATCACGTTTACACTGTCATCACAAATCTGAAAAGGATTAAAATACTATTGTAGGCAACAGTGTTCAGTGCTTACGGAATAAAATATTCTCGGATCTCTTAGATGGTATCTGTAGATGTTGCTTGCAAGTAACAACTGAATTTTTAAGGACTAGTGCTAAATATATTACGAGGAGCATGTAACTAACCAAGGCTACACGACATTGTCTTCGTTTATTGACTCAGAAGAATGTTAACGACTTTAAAAATTGCAAGTACATTTAAATGACACCCCAATATGATTTGTTTCCATTAACTATAACAAGAAAATTGAAGAAGTAAATGTTAATTTACAGACAGATATTACAATGTCGTGCATGTATACGTTTTTTTAAAACGTGAAGAATATGTAATATATTTTAATAACACCACCATTGGCGGCAAGATTCAGGTTGGAATTTTAGTGCCCTTATATGGCGCAAAATACCTTTGGAACTATCTGAAAAATCCATTGTTATCCTCTCAGGCCTTAATTTTAATTTAATATTTATTACGACAAAATACCTGTATCGTGGAGCTGATCTGTTTTTTGCAAAATAAAGATAAAAAAGTAAAACCAAACATATTAATTCATTAATCCACATTGTTTTACAATTTAATTTGAGACGTCAATCAAAATACAAATTAAAAGTACTATTTCAAATTTATTTTAATTATTTGCTGAATTAAGAGCACTTTACTTTTTCAAAGTGCTGTTTTAATGTTAACTTAACAGTTAACTTTTATTTTTTAGGGATTAAAGCAGACATGTCTCTTTCAAATTATGCTTTAAAAGTGCTCTTTTAATATTTAGCTTACTTTAAAGCCATTGAGTTAAACAGGACACTTTGGTCTGGGAAATTATGAATTAAAGTTCTGTATGATGTACATAGAGACTGTACAATTTCAAGCTTTTTAAATCGCTGTGTTAATATTTAACTTATTTTTAATTCTTTAGATATTTCAAAAGACAGTTAACCTTGACACTACGAAATAAAGTGCTGTTTTAACTTAATTTATTTAACTTCCATCTCGGCACTTTCAAGTGCAAAGTGGTCTCAAATTACGAATTGTTAATTTAATATTTAACTTACTTCGAGATAAATAGTTACACTTTACTCTCTGAAACGACACAATATTGTTTTAATATTTATTAACTAATTTTTATTCTCTCGACGATTAAAGTGGCACTTTGCTCTCTGAAACTACGAATTAATGTGCTATTTTAATGTTTATTTCATTTTTAATCTCTCAAGGATTAAACACTACACTTTACTGTATCAAGCTACGATTTAAAAGTGCTTATTTAATATTACACTTACTTTTAAACCCTTCGGTTAAAGATAACACTTAGGTCTCTGAAACTATGAATTAAGGTGACGTGTTTACCTTTATTTAACTTCTATTATCGAGTAGATTTACAGTGACTTTTTACGCTCTCAAACTACGAATTCGAGGTGCCTTATTTTTAAACGCGAGTATTAAAAATGGTACATTGCTTTTTAAAATTATGAAAGGCTATTTTAGTATTTATAAATTTATTTACATAAAACAAGCTATGCTTAGATGGTTGATCTCAACATGATAAGTATTTATAGCCTCAAATTATATTTATTTCATTTATTAACGTTGGATTTATTGTTATTATTATTATTAAAATGTATTATTATTTTTTATTATAAATAAGTGCAATATGTAACATTTATGTAAATTTGTATTTTTCGAAAATTTGTACTGAATTGAATTGAATATATATATATATATATATATCTATCTATCTATCTATCTATTCTATCGAAGATTAAAATGATCTTTGCTCTTTGAATCTACGAATCGAAGTGCTGTTTTAATATCTAAGTAATTTTTAATTCTTTGGATATTAAAAATTACACTTTGCTCCCTGAAACAACTAATTTACATAAGTACTGTTTTCTAAATTATTTTTAATTCTCGAGAATTAAATGTGACACTTGACTCTCTGAAAGTAAGAATTCAAGTGCTGTTTTATACTATATTATTTATAACGTACTATGCAATTTGATTTCATTTCTGGATATTTTAGTGTGCTCTTTGACCTTAACACACTTTAGCCCCTGGGTATTTATATATTATTAGTGAACATTAACGTCACCTTTTGAATTTGTAACTGTTAACCTTCTTTTAGATTTATAACATTTTAATTCACTCCAAATGATCCCTTATTTTTTATCTCGCTCCCATTAGGAGGGTGTGACTGCCCCATCTGTAGCACACTTTAGAACACACAGAAGGCAAATAATTTAGTTTTATTAATAACACCATTCTTTCTAAAACAACCTTTCCAACATATTTACATTAATGTCTTTTAAAGTTCAGACCACCTTTTGTTCCTACGGACAGTTTTCTACAGGGTGCGGTTTTATAATAGTCGGTTTGCAGACCACTGCTGTTCCTTTCATCTGATTAAAATATTAAATAATTAGCCCCAGGCATGTAATACAATATCTGCTCTCTACAACACTATTACGAAAAAATTTACCCTTTAAAAACTAATCTGGACATCTAGATGGTCACACAAGAACATAGCGACGATATTTTCAAAAAAAGTGAAATAAATAAATATATATTGATAGATTTACGTTCGTTAATTATTTTAAAATACGGTATTATGACAGTTTCTCTAATATTTTGTATAGGAGGGTTAAGTATTTAAATTTTTAACTAGCTATTAAGTAGGTAATAAATAAATCTTAGCTACTTAAATCAAAATTAAGTTTTTTAAATTCGTTAAATACGAGGAGTTATGCTAAAATAATTAAAGACTGTTCCTCCTATGAACAGAATAAAAAAGGGGAACCTGTTAAAGCCATTAAAACGGGTTATTTAAAAAATAAAAAGTTATTTATTGATTTACGAGCTGTTAAACATTCATTGGGACGCCTGTAATAGGTGAAAATTACACATAATTACGTTGTTAGTTCCTCGACCAGGTTCGATGTATTTATTACTAGTCTAAAAACTGTAACTAGCGTTATCCAGTGGATGTTTTATAGAACTTTGCATAGAATCTTTAAAACCGTATCTACAGGGTGTTAAGTTTCTATGCTTTCCAGGGCCTTCCCTCTTTTTCCTCAGTATATAGACAAAAAATGTCAATTAGACCAATCAATATTTAGAAATTGACACTTTTAAACAATATCTTTTTCAGAGCTATAATATTACATTGTTTAAATACATAGTACACTTTATATTTCATAGTGTAAATAGACCTTCAATAGACGAATTCAGCAATACAGGGTGATTTTGAAGTGAGGTAGTAATTTTAGCATTCACCTACTTATTCGAAGCACAAGTGATATTCAAAAACAAACAACACCGCAGTTCTTTATTATTAATCCACCTGGGCCACTGTATTATTGTGTCAGCAAATTGCGTTAAATACAAAACGATACAATGCACACACTACAAAACACCAAAATCCTAACCATAACACGATTATTTTCTAACACGTATCATACGTTGGTTCGGTTTCAATAGAAGTTTAAGGTTAGTAGGGCTACCCAAAAGAACGAGATATTCAACGACTGCGCGCCATCTTGTCACGTGTCCTTATCGATGACGTATTGGGCCAACGTTTATGAAACATAACACCAAATATTAAAAATTTAATTCATGAATTAATGCCCGAATTGGGCATTGTACAATGCTTAATGGGGGCCACTTGGAACAGTTGCTATAATAATCTCAATTAGAAAGTAGATATGAATATTTTTTACTGTTTAAGAAAGGTATTTTAAGCTAATATGTATCAAATCTCCTACAACTCCTATCAATGAATATTAGCTTAAAATACCTTTCTTAAACAGTAAAAAAATGTTACAAAAGCTAATAATAAGGAATATATGGGTAGATATTGTGGGTGTAATTCAACGCAGGTTGGGGCTTTTGTCCACTGAGTAGTTAGTTTCACACAATATTGTTAATACCTGAAAATATATGAGGAAAAAAATAGATATGAATATTGTTCTACTATTTTAGGACATACTGTATGATTTCCTCTTCATAGTACCTCAGGTTCCAAAAGATTTTACACCGAGTAAACCCATTTTATACCAGTTTATTTATATCCCGGGTTAGCTGTGAAAATAACACTCTCTGTACACAAATAACTTATCCACAGGTCATTAATATCAATACACTTGGTCCATTGTTATATTATTGTGTCAGCAAATTACGTTTAACACAAAATGATACAACACACACACTACAAAACAATAACGCGATTCTTTTCTAACACGTATAATACGTTGGATCGGTTGGAGTGGAAGTTTCAGGTTAGTAAGGTTTCCCAAAAGAACGAGACATTCATGAACCATGACACCAAATATTATTCAACATTTAATTGATTAATGAACACCGAATTGAGTATTGTACAAATGCTTAATGGGGGCCACTTTAAACATTTGCTATAAAAAAAAAATAGAAAATATTGCAGAAAAGTTGCAATTTCTATGTATACTTAATAAAATAAATATGAATGTTGTTCCATTATTTTGGAGCATACTGTATGATTTCCTCTTCATGGTACTAGTGATTTTACACCGAGTAAGCGTATTTTATATGACTTTGATTGACACCAAGAAAATTTATTACAGCAGTGGTCACTTTTGTGTTGACCGACAACAGTTATAACAATACCGCATAAAGAAATTCTTCGGTGCTAAAAGCCTTCATATTGTAAAATACCAATTACACGTTTTTGGTTAAGCCCGATGACAGTTAATTTAATCAAGATGAGATCTAGGGATCAAGGTGTCCTCAACAATATTTTTATTTACGAACTGAAAATGATACCGCCTAACGCTTGTTCCGCGTATATTGTAGGTTGTCTTTCATCGACTTCTAGCTACAACCTCTTAACCGGGGCTTAATCCTCTTAGTACGAGACCAAACTGTCACATAAAGACAGCATAATGATCTACATAGCTTTGGCTTATCAGAGTTGCCTTATATGAAGCGTTCTGTTGTACTTGGGGCTGTAAAACTTTTCTCAATTGTCGCTTACGGTTTCCATTTTTATTTAGAAGCTTCGTTGGCAGTAATCTTCTTAGAAGTATAAACAACCTCCCGATAACGTATTGGTATTGGTACAAATCTAATGTTAGATGTTGTGAGATTAGAACAACAAGGCAATATAAATATTTTCATACCCAGTAACTGATCGGCTGACACGACATATTTCTCCGACTTGGAGAGATGTTGATTGTTAGTGGTAATTGAAAAATGCCCCCTGCTTTTCAGACGTGACTACAAGCTTATGATGTAGAAAAACACACCATAGAAACACCAGTAAATGTAAATATAAATTGAGGACCTGTCAGAACCATTATAAAAATGTTGGAGTACTGCTTCAGACATCCTGTTTGTTAAGCTAGTACTTTATTTAAAAAGTAAAAGTAATGCTCTTTTCAAGTGCATATAGCTTTTTAACAAATGCACAGACTGAATCTCAATATTTGTATACACGAACAAATAACGTAAAATGACTAAGAAAATTGTTCAAATATTGCTATTTTTATTTGAATCAGGAACCAGTTAACAGGGGGAATGTACAGGGGATACTTACAAATACAATTTTGTAAAAAAAATCAAAAAGGACAGTTCGAAAAATACACTTTAAAACCTGATAAGGAGACAAAGCATGCCATCGGCGACCGAACAAAAAATGAAAAGAAATTCCCGAGGAAAGAAATAAATAACATTTTGTAACACCTATTTTATACAGCAAATTCAACCGCTTTTGCCGCTGTTGTTATTAATTATTTATAGAATTAATTTGTGGCTTTAATTAATAAAACAGTTTGACATGTTACAACAAAATTTTGAGCCCGTCTTACCCAGTTTCTACAAACTAACACAAATGTTTCTACTTCTTGTCTGTTTTGAACTCGTAAGTTATTGGCAGCATTTTATTTTTTAAATATCCACACAAAAAGAAATACAAATGATTTAAAGTCAGGAGAGCCTGGTGGCCATGCTACCACTCCTCCTCGTCTAAACCCTCGGTGTCAATGCTTGGACACGCTGTACATGGTATGGATATAATTGAGCCTCGTGTACGATACGCCACACTGCTGCAATACGCCGTGGACGCCCTGGGCCTCCATCTCTTCCACATTCGGGTTCAAATTTCCCTTGCGTTGCACTACACTTGTACTCACTGTACACCGCGGTAACAGTAGCTGCATTTGGCACATGTTTACCGCGAAATCGTTCTGCTAAAGTATTTTCACATCGCCATAAATTAGAACGATATCCATCAACTCCGAGGTGCTATATACTTAAGGCATTTTTGACAGTTGACTAATAAACTACTGTAAAGACTGGCATCGCAAAAACTTTAGTCCCTACAAAAAGTAATCGGATTTCAATATTCGGAATCGCCTGTCTAAAGACTACAATAGTTCAACGGTGTAAAGGTTGAAAATATACAACTTCAATAATTTTTTACTTAACTGTAAGGATTTTATAAACATTTTTTTTATGATACCGACTCTAATTTTCATGATGCATCTATTCCCAATTTTTTTTAGATAAGTTCTGAATCGCCCTGTATAATAACTATGGTACGCTGAAATGTATGCTCTTTGATACTGCCAAGGTTGCATATTGTTAATATTTCAACAAATGACAAGAGAGACGAAAGGGAAACTTGAAAAGGCTTACTCACATTTCCCTTTCTCCTTTCAATTTTATTTCCTGCTGAATGTTATCAACCTTATTGTTGGAAGACTGTGAGAAATCTTAGTCAAAGGAGATTACAAAACTATCATTCATTCATTAAAACATATTGACCCGACTGACAGAGGTTAACAATATTTAAAAACAAATTGTCATATTAATAAATACAAAAAGTAGGTACATATGATTCAGGAAAAAGTACAGTGCCATATACGTCACGAAAAGTAGATGGATTTATTGTTTCGAAATTATACAGGGTGAAACAAGGTTGCGACAACTTTAGGGCTCATTCCTTTCGTAAAAGAAATAATTGTTAGTCAATTTTTAGAAAAAGTTACAAATAGTCAGCAAATTCGAGTATACAATAGATGGAAATATTTTAATTTGATGTTTCAGACATCAAATAAGTGTATTAATATAATTTCTAACTGTTAGGAAATATCGAAACTACACGTATGGTCATCGTTACTCTTGTTTTGATTTCATTTTTTTGAGGTATTAGTCTTGAACTTTTGTCACATCGTCGGTGTTATATTCAAAATTTAAACAAATCAAACCAAAGCTTTCAGTTTCCTTGATCTTGCTACTAACTGATTCTCTTCTTCAACATCTGTTAAAGACCGTAGAATACTTAGAAATCCTATTTATTTATTTATTTATTTATTTACACAAATTCACCAGGACAGAATCCCAGTTACATAGTCGGGAAAAACAAAAAACAACAAAATAAAAATTAAATATGAGACAAATTGACTTAACAAATAAAAGCATGTTTGACATCTCTTGTTGAACAATGAAAAATATCAAGTTTATCCTGGATTAAGTTATAATTATTACACATACTGTTAATGGGTGAGTATTTAACTTCAAATGTAAAATGGAAACGAGTTGATGTGTAGGGAATTCGAAAGTTAATCATTTGTAAGATATTAGGACAGTTCACTTTATTATTTAATAATTTATATAAAAACAGAACCTCGTGCATATTTCTACGATTTTGAAGTGAATTATAAGAAAACCGATGGAGCAAGTAATTGTGATCAATCCCAATCGGTAGATACACTCCATCTAATTGATAGCATAAATATTTTAAAGACTTTCTCTGGCTGTTTTCTAAGGAATTTATGTGAGAGGTGTAATATGATGACCACACTGCGCTTGCGTATTCCAATTTACTTCTGACAAATGTATTATACAAACTTTACAAAGTACAGGGGTTACGAAAATCCCTGGAGTTTCTAAGGATGAAACCCAGTGACTTAAAAGCAGAAGCAGTAATACTGTTGATATGTGGTATAAATCTTAATTTACTGTCAAATTGAACACCTAGGTCTTTGAAACCGTTGGCACGTTCCAAAATATTGTTGTTCAGCATATATCCGTAATGTTCCTGCTCATGCTTACGCGTATAAGTAACAATATTACATTTTCCAACATTTATAAATAAGCCGTTGTTATAACACCACGTAGAGACTTTATTCAAATCTGACTGCAATCCTTGACAATCGCTAATAAAATCAATCCTCTTGTATAATTTCAAATCATCAGCGTATAACAAGCTATGGCATTGGAGATCATAAACCAGATTATTTATAAATAAAATAAAAAGTAGAGGCCCCAGAACTGAATCTTGTGGGTCACCAGATGTAGGTGTAAATTGTACGATTTAAAACCTTGGTAATAAACAAATTGTGATCTGCTATGTAAATATGACTCGAAAAATATTACAAATGATGGAGGTAATTCGAAACTTTCCAATTTGCTCAACAAAATGCCATGATCCAAAGTGTCAAATGCTTTACTAAAATCGATATATATTACATCGGCCTGACTGCCCCCATCAAGTACCTCGCTTAAAAATTGTGATATACATAGAAGATTGGTGGTTGTTGACTAGAACGGTTTCAAAAATTTTACAAAAATTGTTAATAATCGCTATAGGACGATAGTTCTCAATGTGAGATTTGGTACCTTTTTTATATACCGGGCAAATCTTAGAGATAAGGCATTATTTTGACGAGAATCGTTACTTCTCTTCATCATCACGTGAATAAATGGAAAGGTTGTTTGAATTCTGATAGTATGTTTGGTTTCTTCAACAATAGTGTTAATAACGTGGAAATGTTGTGCTACTGATATGTAACCCGTCTTTCTTTGTTGCAGAGAGAGTTCGGAGACGAATGCGTCTTCAACGAGACCATTGAGCAGACCAACTACAACACGTACTCCTCGACGAAATATTCAAACGAAAAGAGAACATTCTACCTGGCGCTAAACCGACGTGGCCAGCCGAGAAAAGTAGTAGTGCGAGCACGCAATCAGTTAGGAAGGTTATCCTCGTACACGCGCGTCCTGACCCGCAACGTGGCCCCCGAGCTGCAGCTTCATCCCATGAGACACCATGGTCACGTGTGTCCCAGTCCCGTATCTCACCAAAGCCAAAAAGCGCACCCCGAGTCCCCGCGATGCCGAAAAAAGAAAAAGCGCAAGAAGAAGAAACGAAAGTGCCCGGATGACGAACTCGACCACGATTTGTGCCAAAAAAGACAAGGTGTTGCGAACAAACACAAGGTGCAAAACCGAAATTCACATAAATGTGACAATGAAAAAGACAGTGACATGTGCCAAAGAGACGTGAATAACAAAAAGAAAGTTAGGTTGGACGTTAGTGACAAACACTTAGTGAGTATTCCGAAAAAGAAGAAGAAGAACAGGAAGGGCGTCAGAAAAAGACTGGAAGACCGTATTTTGAGCCAAGAGACGACGACTACGACATTGGCGCCTACTTCGACAACTCCTCCAGAGGATCTAGCGCCTGATGAAGACTATGGAGTAGATTCGTCCACTCATTCTGATTGGGAGGATTCCACTGCTATCCCCGATGTCTCTATGGCTGTTTCTGATGCTAAACTTGCGGCTCCCCATATAGACTCTGACTGACTCTTATCCCCCTCCTTTTATTTATTCTACTATTTATTGTATGTAATTGTACATAAGTATCTGAAAGTCAATATACCTCACCATTGACAAAGACTTTTCTTCTCACTCACACAAACTCTCACCCAAAATCGGCAATGTTTTCCTAATAAAGACGTTATAAGTAAAAATCATTATTAATCAACGAGGCATATTTTTAAATGTAGACTAAAAAATTGCTAGGTCACAGACTGAAATACCTACATTTACAATTTGTAAAGGGAGGGGGTTAACATGTCATATTAGATTTGTGTCCAAAAACACAATCTAGCACAACCTCCGTAGGATAAAGATTAAATTCTGCTGATAACTCTTTTAGTGACCTAGTTCTTAATATTCTCAAATATCTTAAATCTTTTTGTGGTATCGTAGAAGACGGATTTTCAACAGCATGATACGTCTCATTCTAGTAATATTGATGTAACCTAACTTTTGTAGTTATGCTGACGCCATGTAGCGATGTTAGTAATATAGATTAGGAAAAAATATACTGACTGACTTTTGATACATTTTTTTAAAAGTATTTATTGCATGGTTTTACAATTTTATATTATATTTTTTATAAATAACGTCCTTATTAGGAAGAAATACTGAATGTTTGACACTTTCTCAGTGTTCACAATAATTGAATTAAACTAAAACTGATACTACTTACTTATTTTATAGAAATATAAAATACGTTAAGTGTAGTGCTGTATATGTACGTTTTTTTATAGTTCCCCATAATTTTTTCTATGCCGAATAAATTAAATGTATTACTTTGTATTTGTAAAATACAGATCTTTCTTGGGTGAGGATTTTTTGGGTGATTTTTCACTACTTAACGAATCTCAGCCACGTTCATACAGTGCTCCCATTATATTAGCTGTGAAGCTTTTGGATAATTTACTGTTTATAGAAAAATCTTTTGAACTGTTTGTATTTATATAGTGATAGTTAAATTATGTAACATTATCCAAAAGCATAAAGAATACTCGTGCTAAAATTGTTTTTTGTTTTGTACACAAATGTCACTTTAGTTTTATAAGCATCAAAGAGACAATTAAATATTATATCTTGAATATAACGTTGTATATAACGATTATTAAAATGTATAAAATATTTACCAATTATCAGTCAGTATTATATTTCAACAGAATTCTTATAGGTAGATCAATGTAAGAATTTAAAATAATAAAAATAAAAACACAGTAAAACGATGCCCAATTATTAATTTCGCAATATCTGCTACAAATATAAGGCATCGAAGCAACATTTATTAGCCTTACAATCCTCACATGAATTAGAAGGTAAAAACTTTCCTTCCCCTGTTGCTACAGTTATATTACTAAAAATTTAGTGCTTCCCAAAATGAAGTTATGATATGAAAAGGTAAGTAAACAATACTAACTACAAAAATCATATTATCAATATAACATAAATAAGTATCAAGTATTCATATTTTTTATTTAAAAGCTGCAAGGCTTTTGTTACGGAAGATAAAATTACTTACACTAAATACAGATTAATTGTTGTTTATGCAATTGTATGCAATGGTAATAACAATAAAAATGTTTTCACGTACCGTTTAACAAGCATTTTTGTGAGTAATTACATTATTGTTTGGTCTAACACTATACTATAGTTTTGTTTACTATTAACAAAATCAACAAAACATTATCGTTATACTAGAATGTATATTAAAAGATAAAACTTTGAAAAAATGCCATTTATCGATAAGATATTCATTCATGCTTGAAAAATAGCAATATTGAGAAATTAGAATTAGAAAATATAGTAAAAAATATGCTTTTCGTGTTTGGGACCTCATCAGGCAAAATTGAAACATATTATTTATAAAATATGATTTATATATCAAATATTCATTTATGATTTAAAAATATCGGTAGTAACAAAGGCAAAATATAGAAATAGTACGGAAATATAATGTTTCTTTATTTAAAATCTGTTCAATCAAAATTCAATTTAAAGCATATTGTTTAAATCATGTTATTTATTGATAAGATACTGATTTGTGATTTAATGATATCAATATAATAATAAAAGAAGTTCTGGAATTCGACAGTGCAGTGAAGAGTATGACAATTGAACTAAAACTATCCATAGTTGCAAATTGAGAAAAATGTGGAATTCAAAAGTGTAGCAAAATACAGGGTGAACCTTAAATAAGTACAAATATTTTAACCAGCAGTATAGTTCTGTGTGTAGAACACATAATTAATAGTTTTTTTGCAAAAAAATCAGAAATAAATAAGTGAAATTTTAAATAAATTTTTTCTGTAGAAAACTTGTTGAGGACCGCTGGCCAAATTGCCACTTTCATACTTTTATGACTCATAGTGCTGCAGACTGCGTGTGGTTCACAGTGTTGCCAGTGTTACACAAATATCTTTGTTTCAAGGAAGTTTTAAAACCTTGTCCTCACAATTAAATGTAATATGTTGTGTAAAAATCATAGTTTTTCGTTATTCTTCATAAAATAACTTAAGGAAATTGTGTCTTGTGTCTCTTTCTAACAGTGTACAATGACATTTAACTTGTGAAATGTGGATTACTGATTAAATAGTTAATTTGTTTACAAACAGGTAAGCTTATGTACACGTTTATGTACAATTTTTGAACATTGGACATAGTAATATCACGTAATATCTTCCTAAATACTTTATGGTAGTATTGAACATATAGTAAGGTCAGTTAAGAAGTTAAAATTTATGTTAATATTGCTGCATACCCAATTTTATTGTACTTATGCTTAAAACAAGTTAAAATAGAATTAACTGTATTACTTTACTATTACTTTAAAGGAAACGTAATATTTATATTAGAGGAGATATGACAACCTCGCAATAAATCATATGGTTCATTAGGTTGGTTATGACAGATATGTGAGCGGTCCTCAAAATGTGGGTATTAAAAAAAAATTAATATCTCCGTAAATATTAGAAATTTTTAAAAATGGCTTTCACTAGGCTGATCTATATGACGAACTACACCAGCAGTTAAAATATTTGTAGATACTTATTTAAGGTTCACCCTATATGGAAATAACGTTCAATTTCAAACATGCACAGATTACTTGAAAATGCTACTTATTGATAACATATTGATTCGTGATTTATTAAAACCAATATTATGGCAAAATGGGAAAGTTATGGAATTCGAAAGTGTAACAAAAATATGAAACTTTTTATTGTCTAAATCTCGACCAATGAAAATTGAATTTCAAGCATCCACAGATTATTTAAATGCTGCTTACTGATAAAATATTGCTCCCTGATTTAATGATACCAGTATAAAAAATGAGAAAGATGTAGGATTTGTAAGTGCGGTAAAAGTGTATCAAAATATAACTTTCCCGTATGTTGTGGAATTTAAAAGCGTGGAAAAAATATTTTCTATGATTAAAATCTGGAGAAAATTGCATTTAAAGCATTTACAGATTATTTAAAATATGCTATTTATTGATAAAGCATTCATTCACGATCTAAGAATACCAATAATGACAAAATGAGAATGTTGTGAAATTCGAAACTATAGCTAAAAATATGCCCAATCAAAATTAAAATTGAAACATCCACTCCAGATCCAATATCCATCTATAATAGATTATATATAATAAATTATTAAAAAATATCAATAGTAGCAAACTGATAAACTTAGTAAAGTTAGAAAGTAAGGCAAAAATAAAATTACGAACAAAGTTTTCTGGGTTTAAAATATAATAAAATAAAATAAAATTGGAAATTGTCACAAATAATTCACTTTCGAGCTGTAATAAGCATAAACAAAAAGGACGAGGTCTACACGACATTGTTTACATTCATGTCTTGAAAATAAATTAATTTGTGCTAGTTTTCGAATAAAAGACGACTCATAAAATATTTGACGAATATAACGAACTATAAATGATAACAAATGGTTGACTAGATTTATTTAATATAATTTTCGAGTAAGGGAACACGTTACTCGTATTTTTCTAAAATTTGCATTAAAATAGTTATAAATAGATTATTTGAATGTTATTTTGATTTAAAATAGAAACTGACTAATTAATTCAACAATATTTTGATATATTCCGCTGCCACAACAATGGGTTACACCCGATGCTTAAGCTTTATCTCATTTGACCAATAATTTACTTCCTAAATCAGCATTCAGACAATTTCTTGGGCTGTGTACGTCGGCTGAGGACTGTCCAAATCAGGGTAATAAATATATTATGTAAAGTGGTTGGCGACCAAAACTACTAAGGCCTTTTTCACCGCAGGGGCTGGTGGCTATAGGTATTTACTAATAGAGAAATAATCCAGCCTCCGGGATGGATGAAAAATGTTTCCCTAGCCCGTGACAGTTACACACAAACATTTGTTTTTCCTCTGGGGATGAAGTCGTATGCGGTGAAAATTATTGTTGATCTTATTATTTCTATTCATATTTCTTGTTCGGGAGATATTTTTATTACCTCTTCTTTAAACACTCCGTTGGATAAGGAGATATATCATGTATATAATAGTTGTTTATTGCCTACTCTTTTCTAGTCGGTACTTCTCAAGTATGCCGCGAGAAGACTTAGTCCTCTTCACTCCCTCAAAACCACGAATTAGATCATTATAAGCTTAATAATCCTGGTTATAAATTATTTCACGTCACACATACTCAATGCGGAAAACACTTATAAAGTTAAGCTACTAACTCCTGGATTATATCATAAAATGGATTGAAGTATGGGGTTGGTATAAGAATTACTTGAATTTACCCATAACTAACTTATACCGCTGCATTTAACTGTTTTTTTATAGCCTGATCGAACTATAAAATTTAGATTTTATTTCACGAGATTCTTTTGAGACACCCAAATTAATAAACAAATTCTCGACAAAAATTTGGGTCACCAGACTCTTAGAAAAATGGTTTCTGTGATCGTAATTTATCATCAAATCCTTTTTAATCGCCCTGTAGAATGCACCGACATTTAGCAACAAAATTAGTCACTACTTCGCGAAGCAATGGGACATACATAGAGAAATCGAATTATATAAAAGTTAATTAGAAATAAAATGCAGATAATTGCACATTAAAAATATGTGGTCTAACCAGTACCTTGATCTAATAAAAAAATGTGTACTCTATGACTAATTAGGCCCCATATCCAATCAATATTTCGCACTAATCCACCTGTAGAGAAGACTAATTAAAACATAGAAAAAAATTATGAGAGTTAAATCGCTGTGTTAAGATTTCTTCTTGGGTAATAACTGGATGTATAATTTAGTGGTATGTAATTGAATAATAAAGATATTTTATATCTTGTAATTAAATAATTATTATTAACGTCGGCAATATTTTATGTCGTTAAACAATGTAACCAAACTGCAGTTTCAATAAATGTGTAATTGTTAAAAGCATCCTACTACATCAGCTTAATTAATAGCCACTTGGCGGAAACGTACAGATTTCGTGATACTATATTCAATCCCATCATATGGCTACACTTTCGAAGTCTCAGCTAAAGGGGCGAGTTCAGTCAAGTGCCTAAAACGAAGAGAATGAAATCATAGAAGCACGAAAACCCTCGTACTGAATAAATTTAATCAATCTTGCATTTCTTTCTGGCAGACAAAATTTGAATTTCACCCTATATTGATGAATAAAGATAAGGCCTTTACCAGCTAAATATTCGTACCAAGATAATAAGTTGTATCAACACATTTTAAATGTAACCAATTTTGTAATAATTACAATTGTAGTTCATACGTAAATACGAACAATTCTCATTAACATTTATAGAGTTATTTCTGAAGAAAAAAACGAACGTCCAAAGCAAATTATGTCAGTGAGTTAACTGTCTGGTCTCACGACAAGTTCCGAGGTCATCGATGGTCTGCATCGCTTAAAAATCTTACACTTATAGGTACACCAATGCATGTTTTAAAGAAAAATAGGTTTCAGATTACCTAGTACAATGAGCAATAAAACCGAACACAAATAAAATCAATTTAACACAATCACCTTCCACTATCTTTATCTCTCAGTCGCGAGTTGTATAAAATGTGTTAAGTGTTTTGTTTCCAATAGGTAATAAAGTGTATTTAGAACATCAACCGTTTTCCGATGAATGGTTAGTGTTTGTTTTAATTAAAAGTAGGTACCTACAGATCCCGGTTACATTATCAGTTTAACATGACTGAAATATAAGTGCCTAGCTATGACTGAGTGAGACACAAATTAACACGTTTTATCTCCAAATTGATAACAAAAAGCAGAAATACATGTATTAATTGTGTAATCAGTGGAAAGTTGCCTTCTACATTAAATTCAGGTAAGTAAAATAAATTTTGATATAAAACGATAAAAGCTATTACCTCGTTTAGCTAAAAAGAGCCAATTAATGTGCATATAACTTTTTGTTGTTCAAAATCTGGCCAATCAAGATAAAATTTAAAACATTTAGAGATGATTTTAAAAATGCTATTGATAATTCGAAAGTGTAGCAAAAATATGGAAATAACTTTTCGGTGTTCAAATTTTGATCTATCAAAGTTAAATTTAAATCAAAAATCGTTTAAAAACATTTCTTGATAAGATATTCATGATTTAATAATATAAATATGGGCAAAATGAGAAATACGTGGTATTTGAAAATATAGCAAAAAAAAAACAACGGTGTTCAAATTCTAGTAAAACAAAATTATATTTAAAAATTATATTTCTTTATAAGATGATCATTATTAATAATACCAGTAGTGACAAAATCAGAAATTTGTGGAATTCGAAAGTGTAGTAAAAACTATGAAAATAACCTTTAGGTATTTAATTTCACCAATCAAAATAACGAGCCTTGTTTTCAAAGCTTCGCATTGTAGCAAATAATAAAGATTTTTAGTTTTAAACTGGAATCAAATAATAGTAAAATTTTAGACAGATAAATATATTCCTGTCATTAACAGAAATTGATCAACCCTAATAAAATTTCTACATTAATTAATCTCTATTTTAAATAAATAAAGGGTTGATAAACTTGCTGGCAAATAAATTCCATAGATTCACAGTTTCACTTTTGCTTTTCTTAATTCTTTAAACCTAGTTCAGACAATTTTAAACTGGTATAGTTTCAGCGAGAAAAAATCTAATACAAATCGAATTTTTATTGGTGATTAGCCACGAATTCTTGTAGCATACGGTAAAAATCACAGTAGGTTATTGAATGTAAATTCCTTGTCTCAGTCTTTCATCGCACCTACACAAGACTGCTTAACAAGCGATAGAGTGCCTTCATTATCGTCTCTCAATATGAATATAGAGTATGGAAGGCTAGTCACCTTAAATCATTCATTTTATTACCTAACATTGTACATTACGTTATTAACATAAATATCTACTGTTTTACCGGCACAACAGCGCCTCCTGATTGAAAGTAAAAGTCCTCCCGGACTAACAAAATGAAGTAAACTTTAATAGTTTCTTCGCCGTAACTACTTTACGTCTGCCCACATTTGAAAACATCATGAATTATGTGTAAGACCGGCGCAACTTACAAGAATTATATCTCCTATGGGTAGATTCTAGGAAGACATGCATTATATTAATTATTACTATTATCGGCTATGGGTGTTTTGTGTCCAAAGGCCTAACGTTTAATCTTCCATGCGATTCTGCACACTTTGTATAAATACGTTTGCGAACGCGAGGAACTAGTTTACTCCATGAGCGCGGAAAATTTAGGGGAACAAATCCCATTTATCTTACATATGCGGCACTGAAAACGACAAGCAAGCAAGCAGTCAATATTTTCTATATAGCAATAACCCCAGTTTACAGGAACCTATTAAATCTGTTTTATTTGGATTTCTTGAAAATTGCAGATTGGTAGAAGGAACATATTATTCTAAATTTTAACAACATATAATAACTGTACCTTTTATAAATCTTAAATTAGACAACTTAGGTCCACTTTCTCCTTAAATTTTGATGCTAAATATTGTTACTTTGTCCGTCAACTTACTACCTGCTGTGTTTCAGTTTGGTAATGTTTCCAATGTGTATAACGCGACGGTGTAGTTCAAAGTCGTAAATTTTTACTCACGCGTTTAAATACAAGTCATATTTGATACGCTATACTATTCAAAGTAGTATCAGTAGTTCCTCCAACGCCTTTGTCTCTTCAATTGTATCAAATCGTCATTTGAGGGAAGAATTGAGTTGGGGAGTAACAAAGACTCAGCATGGGCAAATCAGACCGATATACTCGTAAGGGTTGAGGAAGAACTATTACATATTTTTTTGAGCAATGTAATGCGTTGCACTCTCACGCGATCATGAAATATTAACAACATCGCAATCAAGGAAACTAGTCAACATGTCCTTGACTGACATGCTTTCTTAAGTCACTATGAACTTAAGTTTTGTTATTCTGATGGATGTACTTCAGTCTCCACTTCATAACAGTAAACCTATGTTTCATCACCTGTTAGGATGATCTGATAAGACATTTGTCCTTATTATATCGTCGTCTGACAGCTACACTGTTCTATGTCCATTTTATTAAATTTTACAGGAGAGCATATATGGATTACTGTGGTTCAAACTTTAACAAGGTTGCATGGACATAAAATAAAATACACCTTTTGATCATACAAAACTACTGCCTGTATGTGTATTTAGAATATATTGGCGCATAGCGCTTGTGAGAGAATAATTTCATATAAAATCGATTTCAGAATAATATGGACATAGAATAGTTTGGTTGTCTGGCGACGATTTGTCTCGTCAAAATCCTCACTGGTTTCTACTCGATGTTGTTTTTGATCTACCTTTACGAACTGGAGAAAAAACTTGCTTTAACACTCCTTGATAGTGTTGTGTTAGAATATCTTGACAGGAACGAAACGACATGTTGTACTCTTCTGGAATAGTTAATCTATGATTTAGGTTAATGCTGATTTTCATCCAGAATGATTGTAGAATCTTTTAAACCTTGATCACCTCAAAACTTTCAATCAATAACTGTTTTACACATCAGCTGAAAAGTGGCCATGAAGGATTTCCCCTTACATGCTCTTTAAACGGACTAATAATAAAATATCTAATTAGATATCCACAATCAATAAGAAATTTCGAAAAATCCTACCATTATTCAACATAAACTGAAGACTGTAAAGTAATGGGTACCTCCAGGTTACAGACGCTAGTTGTCATACCACACATTTTCTTAAGATCATTCTTCATCCTATTGTGTAATAATTAATGAAAGAAATGATTCGTCATCGGATATCACTTTTTCTTCATCCTTCAATGTGTCAACTCTTTTAAAATATACTTCCAGTGCCGTGCTTAAGTGAAAAAATATAGTTATAAATTGTAGAACAATTTAGACACTTAATATTTTCTTATCCTTATAATGTGTTTTACTGTAGTGTATAAGTTATATTTTCGTTTAACAAACCATTAATGTGCTGAAGATACAATTTCATAGAATGATGAATTATTGCATTCATAAATATCGTCACACTTAAATAAGTCAATTGTTCTAAATTACTACTTGTTTAGAGGTCAGAGGAACGGTGAACTGATTTTTCGGTCTGTTATAAAAGACAGTAAATTATCAGGCTATTTAAAACGACTGCAACATTTAAAAATGTCGCTTATTTATAATTTCAATATCTTTTTACCCGAAGGGAATATTTTTCTAAATTTAGTATCAGTTCTACGCCACTGGGAGCGTTGGCGGATAATGCGTTCCTATTCGTATCAAATCTTATAACGTTTGATTAACTGCCCCTGTAATTTCACTAAATATAACATCTTTGCGAAAATTTATCATCATTAATATCTAAACAATTTAAATTTATACGATATTCATTGCTACAATTTTATCAGGAGTTATAATAAGCAGTATCTTTAGGCAAAAACAATTTTTAATGTACAAGAGTGATAGAACAAATTAAATCTCGCTCTAATATCATGCAAATTTGAGAAAATAGAAGGTTGGATGCAACTATTTCTATTAAAATATAAATTAATCCATAAATTGTTCGTCGTAACGAGAATATTTCCGGGTAAATATTTTTTCTGCGTCTTCCAAGCGGCTCGAGGCAAAAACCTTGCTGAATTAAGTTGAAGACAACAGCCACCCAATAGTTCTATTTACTACGAACGTTTTTGTCACTATTCGCAACCATTATACTGATTACTTCTAATGAATTAATTCATGAAATTAAACATTTTTTACTATACGTTACCGGCACGATAATCTTCACTTTCTACATGTAATCTGATTTGAATGATAATGCAAGTTCTAGATTAAAAACACAAATCTACACAGGATGAATGGGGAAGAACCTCCAATATTCGAAAGGGGTGTTCAAGGGGCAAAAGTGAAAACAAAAGCCTAATAAACATATAGCCGAATATCGACGGTTACTGAGATAGCAATGAAAATATTTTTACCCGAGTTAATTATTGTCATGCATCAGTAGAGAAAAGTGTTTATTCTTCAACGCCTCTCTTGTGTTCACTTTTGTTGTATATACTAATGATTTAAACCATCCCCAAATGCAGTAATCAAGGGGATTCAAATCCGGTGACCTTGGTGGCCAATTTTGGAAACCACCTTGGCCAATTCAGAGTTGTGGAAAGCGATTGATAAGATGATTGATCGCAACACGACTAAAATGGGCAGGGGTACCTTCATGCGGAAAGTACATGGTTTGCCTAATATCCAATGGAACATCGTCCAGTAGATCTGTCAAACTATTTTCTAAAACTTTTACATATCTAGCTCCAGTAAGACGACCATCTAGCACAACTGGGCCAAGTAAATAATTATTAATCATACCACTCCACACGTTAATGCTGAAAGTTACTTTCCACCGTGGCATGCGGATTTCTATCTGATCAACGACTTATTATGACAGTTATTTACTTCATCACGAGTCAATTGAGTCTCACCAGTGAACAAAATGTATTTGCCGCGAATTATTATCACAGTCCTGAAGATTCTGGACGCGCTGAATATAGAAAGGTTTTAAACCATTTTTGGAATGACTTCCCATGCCGTAGTTTGATGAATTTGGAGACGGGTTACAATGCACCTTGTACTTACACCCAGGCTACGTTCTACCATATTTCGAATATCTTCTTTCACTGCTAGACCAGGACCGGCTTGCCTCTCAGATGTAATTCTCACACTGGGAAACATTTCAGTTTCACGTGCATTGTTGAATACTGTCTGGAAGACATTTCTGGCACTCTTCTGATCAGGAACCGATGTCGATATTCTGCAAGTGCACGATTAGCCCACCGTTGCAATACTACGGAAGCCCGGCGAGGCCATTCATTACGCCAAACAATAAAAATAATATCAGCATAATCTCGATGACTAAATGTGGCAGGCATTACGAAATTATATGAGTACAATACCGACTAAACGAAAGCACATCTAAAAATAAATGCAACAGTTATAAAATAGGCGTTTAAATCACAAACGTCAAAATAAATGCATGAAAAATAGCAATAAAAATATTTTTATTGCTATCTCAGTAACCATAATCGACCATATATTTATAAGGGGTTTTTGTTCACTTTTGCCCACTAAACACCCATTTTGAATATTGGAGGTAATGGAGTAGAGGAAAGTCTATAATAAATGTTAAACATAACCATAAAATAAAATCAATTAATATCATAATTACTTTTCTCTTAACTAGGTGATGACCCTATTAACCTATACTTCTTAATTGTTGATTGAGAAGCTAATTAGATTACAAACGAATGTAGATACTAATGAATTAACTTTTAATGAAATAGTGATTATTATAAAAATCTAAGTACTGCCAGCAAATCACAAAATGAACTTAAACAGCTGAGTGTGATTCATATTAAAATAGCGTTACTGAGTAGGTATATTACTTTTTAAAGAATGCTAATGTAGAAATCATGTATATTCTTATAACAATATTTTTTAAAACGATCATTTCACTGGTAAACTCATTACAATTATCTTAGCGCGCAGAAAAAATGCCATATATAAAAATAAAAAAGTCCTGAGGCAAATATTCACCAGGAAGCATTCTAAAATCTATTTAAATCCTGTCTAAATATATTACGTTCAGAACGAAAATATTTTTTTAATCTCACGGATATCGCACCCGAAGTTTATATAAGAGCTATTAAATTTATACAATATACATTTGAGGAAAGAATGAGATATTAAAATACCACCACGTTGCGATCTACGTTTTTCAAAAAATGGACTCATTAGTGTCACCTTTGTTTTGATTTTCGTTTTGTAATACAGGGTGTCCGGAAAAGACGTGTACAACGGAAGACCACAGACTCCTGGGTTCAAATTAAGCCGATTTAGCCCAATTTATTTTTCCAAAATTGTTTCGTTTAGCCGCCAGAGAGCGCCAAAGTTTGAGAAAATTTTTGTTTATTCCGAATATCTCGAAAACGACTTGATCGATTTTAACCATTTTTGGGCTACGCAGTTATAAGTCTAACTGACACTTTTTGACGTTATTTAGAATCTTTTGCAGTTATTAGAAATGTAAGAAAATCATGTATCATGCAAATATAAGCACATATTTTTTTAACCTCCTGTACAATTACTCTCAGTTTTTTTGTTAGTAGCTGACTTTATTTAGAAACTTTTTTTATACTCACAGAATTTTGAATAGATGAGTAGTTTAGGCAGAAAAATATTTTCATATGTCAACAATATCAGCATTCGTTCTGCAACAAATAACGAAAATTCCAAAACTCTCATTTATATTTTATTTAATAAATACAAGATAATAAAATATAACAAAAAAGAGTTATGATCACTTTACAATAAATGCTCAAAGTGACCGACCACCGTTTTCTCTTATGCAACAAGTAATCCGTTTTACGAAGTTGTAGTGCAGCCTCTCCATGATTCCTGCATTACCTCGTAAAATATTAACTGCGTCTTGGATTCGTCTAAACAATTCCTCTTCATTATTAACTGCAGAGGCATATACTTTAGTTTTTACTGCACCCCACAAAAAATTATCGCAAGGGGTTAAGTCTGGTGCTCGAGGTGGCCATTTTATAGGAGCATCGTTTCCTCTTCCGATCCACCTGTTAGGATACAGATTATGTAAATATTGACGAACGGGTATTGTAAATGAAGGGGTGCACCATCGTGCATAAACCACATGTTACGACGAAGTAATAACGGCAAATCGTCCAACAAATTAGGTAATACTTGCTGTAAAAAATTTAAATAGTTGACCCCATTCAATCGATGTGGAAGCACAACCGGGCCAATAATAAAGTTGTCGATAATTCCCGCCCACACGTTTACTCTGAATTCATATTGAAAATGTCTTATTTCAGTACAGTGTGGATTTTCATCAGCATAAACGTGTTTGTTGTGGTTATTAATGATGCCTGACCTAGTGAAACATGCTTCATCTGTAAATAAAATGTTTTTGCTGAAGTTGATATCATGGGCTCTTTGATCTTGTATAAAATTACAAAATGCTAAACGTTTTGGGGGTCAATGGGTAGCAATTCATGTACCGATTGAATGTGGTACGGATGTAGTAATTGCTCCTTCAAAACATCATGAACTATGGTTTTGGTATCCCTATTTCATGTCCAATGCGTCTTGCACTAATTTTTGGGTTCTCTTCTATCTTATCTAGGATTTGTTCCTCCACCTCTATAGTTTTCGTAGTACGTTGACGCCCTTGAGCCGCATTCATTTGGTGGAAGGAACCAAATTCGCGAAGTCGCCTTTCGATGTTGGCAAAAGTTTGATGATTTGGCACTCGTCGATGAGGGAATCTGTCCATGTAGACCCTAACACTTTTGCGGCCGTTACCTTGACAAAATCCATAAACCAAAAGCATATCTACTTGTTCGGAATATGTATACGTATCCATGATGAAATAATGAAAATGAGAAAATAAACAAACACAACAATAACGACAACAAATAAAGTAAGATCTAAAGTAACTAAGTAATTGAGCAAGAAGAATACACCGAGAGACTAATTTCAGTAGCTGATTAGATTTGACACACAACTGACACTTAAAATAACAGAGCCAACTTCTGGTACTTCATTGTTGCAGAACGAATGCTGATATTGTTGACATACGAAAAATATTTTTCTGCCTAAACTACTCATCTATTCAAAATTCTGAAAGTATAAAAAAGTTTCTAAATAAAGTCAGCTACTAACAAAAAAACTGAGAGTAATTGTACAGGAGGTTAAAAATATGTGCTTATATTTGCATGATACATGATTTTTCTTACATTTCTAATAACTGCAAAAATTCTAAATAACGTCAAAAAGTGTCGGTTAGACTTATAACTGCGTGGCCTAAAAATGGTTAAAATCGATCAAGTCGTTTTCGAGATATTCGGAATAAACAAAAATTTTTCGCAAACTTTGGCGCTCTCTAGCGGCTAAACGAAGCAATTTTGGAAATAAGTAAATTGGGCTAAATCGGCTTATTTTGAACCCAGGAGTCTGTGGTCTTCCGTTGTACACGTCTTTTCCGGACACCCTGTATATTCCATTAAATTTGATATAAAATAAGTCTCTCAAAAATATTTGTATACGTCAGCATGTTTATTTTATAAAGCTTTTCATTTTGGCATAAATTTAATAATATTTCTTCACGTACATTATAAGTATAACTAACAATTATTAAACCATATGGTGCGAACCAGATTTTCTTCGTTTTAATGCACAGAAAAAACTAGTTGATCAAGTCAAAGAAAAACCTGAAAACCCTATAGCAATCATAGTTTGAAAGAACAAGAATGCGTGAGATATAAGTGTCTACATCTAGTGCTCACTAGCTACTAAATAACATATTTACTGATGCCAAAAATAATAGGTATAGATATTACACAATTGTGCTTTTAAATCAATTTATTTGTGCATATACCTACATAACAAAGCGTATGTAAATATTTTTTTTTCAAAATTGCACAAATTTGTATAATATGATATTAAAAGTAAGATTTCAATAATAGTGGTTGTGACATTATACAATTCACTGAAAAATTTAAAAACATTCCTATTAAATAATATTACATAAATTCATTTTATGCACTAAAATGATGACGTTGAAAATATGTATAGCGATTTTTTCCCGTAATAATAGTAGATACAGTGAGTATCAGAGAAAAAGCAACATGATATTTTAAAGAAAAGACTACAAACATCCACTGAAGTTGCACCAATGCGCAATTCCGTAATTGGTTATATTTTAAAATTGAACAAAATTATTTGTTAATGTAAAAAATCATGTTTTTGATTAAATTATTATTTTTATTTATTTAAACAACATATTTGTTTTAACCGATAGCAATTTAAACTCAAATCAAGAATTTCTACATCTTTCTAATGCAATATGTATTTATAAAAACAATTTAGATTTGTCATGTTGGACATTGTGTCTAATATTAATTTGATTAAAATGTGTAATGGAAAAAATGAGCATTTATTATTTGCATTTGAATAAATATTATGTTGAAAAGCAAGAGAAATATTTTATTAAATTAAGAAGTGACCTATATTAAATGAATAAAATATGTATTTATTAAATTACATATATATTTCAATTAATTATGTTTATTTGACAAAATATATTTAAAACATAATATTGAACATATTTTCATTCATCATTTTCCAACTGGATGATAAAGATGAACAAGAATAACCTACCGTGAAAAGTAGACACAACATAAAACAAAACAGAAATTAATGTATGCCTATCTAGAATTAGTTGCAACTGACAATCGTCGTGAATGGCTTTGTTTTATGATACTTATACCAACATAATATATCCTTGCGACTATTAATTCAATCTTTGGCAAATGACGAGTCAAATTTACATACTGGTAAATTAAATTATATTAAAAATTAACATTTTTTAACTCTATATGTTTTGTTATGTATTATTAATATGTTCTATCGAAAGACGACAAGAAGCTTGATAAAATCAAAAACCTTCAACTAAAATAAAGCTGCTGACAAGTTCCAGCATCCTCGTTGAATTTTTTTGCATTTTAAACAAAACAAGATCGTATTCTAGGTAAACGTTATATAATTAATAGACTACCATTGATATGTAGTAGGAATTGAACGGAATGTATTTTTATCGTAATTTGTGTTAGTATGTTCAACCACTAAGTGCAACTCTGATAATATTCATTCTAACCGTTTTAATTTGACATTAATCTAAGGTCTAAAAAACTTGCTTGGGGACTTGTTCGAAAGCAATCTATCTACACGTAATATATTAGAAATCGGGAGATACTACCGTCTCAACCAGAAAGCTCTAATTTTCGTTGATTAGGAAGCTTTCCAGGATCAATTAATGTAAACATCAGTAGAAACTACGATGCACTACATCAAGGCACATAAATAAAAAATGCCGAAACCCAGATTTATATCCCATCTATTGCAAATCCAAAGTCTAGCAAAAATATATTTTTAACAAAAAAAATTGGGTACTAGTTCAAGTAATACAACCCAGTAAAAGCAAAACACCAAAAAATAATAAAGGCTAAAGGTCTAACACAGATCAGTGCCGTGTCAGTTCCGTATCAGTATCAGTGAAAAATAAAAAATCTTTGCTTAGATTTTAAATTGATGTATTTATACACATCCGTCACAATGCCGTATCAGTGCTGTCAGTGCTGCTTCAGGGTCCGTTCAGTGGGTTTTAAATACGCCGGTGATGATATTTTGGTAATTCTACTAACGAACTGACTAGATTTTTTTATTGCTTAGAATGGACGAAAAGCTTATCGAATTGGTACGAAATTTAGATCAACTGCATGATAAATATATTCAGATCACTTTGTTTGATCGTCTACTAACTACTTTTTAAGGACTACGGACGGATATGTGTAAACTGGCATCAGTGATCGACCACAAATAACACTGACACTGAACTGATACGTCACTGATGTGTGTAAATGGACCTTAAAGCCGCAATTTTTTCGCATTTGCTGATGGTAACAAGGATACACCTGTTTATAAAGTCAATTTAGCTGGTGTGTAATCAAGAAATTTGTATTTTTATAAAATAATATTTTACGAATTTATTGTTTCTTTCTTTTTATGTAAAACCTATAAAAAGGCAAAACAATTTGTCTGATACTAAACGAATATTTGAATCAAATATTTGTATGCAACAAATATATTTTTGTATTAGACAGTTCAAGATTATTAAAATTATACAGGGTGTCTGGAATATAAATGCAAAAAATGTGTACAAATACATTTCAAAAATAAAAATACAACCGCAATAAAATGTACAAAATAAGGTTAAGTAAAGCTCCTGTAACGTAATTTATTCATAATTTTTATATCAATATAAATGAAGTAAACAAAACTGTATCGTACTGTAACGTTCGACAACATTACAATCTGTCAGCTGCCGCCGTTAACCTAAAAGTAATACTAGTCATAGTAGTATTGTTGTTAGTGCGTTTTCTTTTTCTCTAGTGCTTGCTTGATATTTTTCTCTCATTACGAGACGTTTGTACGTTAAACACAAATCTCAAATAACATAGTCATTTTGGACACTTATAACTATTTCACATTTTATTCCTTGTTGTGAAGAGAACTCTAAAATAACTATTCGCATCAAAATAAAGACATTAATACATATTTCATACTTTGTGTTACAGCGATTTCTAAGGAAATCCAAAATTCTATAGTTCCTATCCTGCGGTATCGATGGCAGTGCCAAAAACGGCCACCAACTAGTTTAAGTGTATATCTACAATGCATGGATTTGATCGTAATGCATCATTTGAAAATAATATTGGGAACAAATTAAACGCGCATTTTCCGAATAAAATAATATAGAAATAGGATATTTTATTTCAATGCACGATACATTAAGAAATGTTTGGTAAACATAATAACTGTTCGGTTAAAATTATAAATTCTCAGTGAAAAATGTATTCGCAAACTGGAAATAATAGTTGCACGAGGGAAAAAATACATGTTCGATAAAAACAACAAATGCTCTCTAAACATAAAAATGTGTTTACCACAAATAATACTTGCTAGTTAAAAATAATAAATGCTCGGTAAAAATATTAATTGCTCAATAAAACTATTCATCGCCGGTTAAGAATATTAAAAACTCGGTAAGAATATTAAATACTCGGTAAACATATTAAATATTTAATGAGAATATTAAATGGACCGTTAAATATATATATATGCAGTAAAAAAACAATAATTATTCTATAGAAAGTGTAAATGCACAGTTATAAAAATTATTTGGAGAAAATAAATTCTTAAGTTTGAAAAATTGACTGTAGGTTAGATTAGATTAGGTTAGGTTAGGTTAAATAATGAAATCAGCCCGGGACAGTCGTTTGTTCATTTCACTGCTTGCAAATCATTCTATTGCGCACACGCGCTTTTAGATTCAAATCTGCGAACGAACATTAAATATCGTGCATAAAGTAATGAGCACTTTTGAAATTTGTATCGTGCAAAATAAATAAAATATCGAAACATAATTTTAAAACTTATCGAGCATTTAGTATTTTTATTATGCAAATGCTATTTACATACCGAGCATTCTTATACTGCATTCATCGTTAGTAGTCAAGCATTTTTCCTATTTTATATTGCAAAATGTATTAAAATAGCCAGCAGTTTATCGGGACCCAATAATATTTAAAAAATTCGAAATATCCTTATTGTGAAGCTTCCAATAAATACCGCCAATCATTACCGCCACTTGAAAAGAAACGTATGATAAACAAAAACGTGAATACCACTGTCTTCGACTTGATTATATTCATAAAACGAGAAACACATTTTTTCCTTTTCAACTAACTTTCGAACTCCTCTATGCATTAAATAACGTCAAAAAGTCATGCGTATTTCCGAAAAATAATGCCCTGTCACAAATATGGAGATAAAACAGAATCTAATCGGCGGACATTTTTAAAATTTAATTGAAGCAATTTGCCATGGGCAATTATTTTTAATGTGTTAATATAAGCATCCCCCCGACAATTAAACTAATTGAAATGCAATTTGCATACCCACTTAAGGTCTGTTTTAAATGCCGCAATGCGAAATTTAAGAACCCCTTAGGCACCCATACGTTTTTAAGGCCACGATGCTGGTTACCCAGTCTGCTAAAGATGTGGTAAGGTATGAAGTCGATAGCTGTCCGTCTGCCCATCATAAATAATAGATCCTCACGCCATTCGGAGGCTTCACGTTTCACTTTTTGTAAATTAATTTACATAAACGTGTCAGGTATAGTTAATAATAGGATACGTCTACAGGGTGTTCAAAATCACGATATCTTCGCTGCAATTCAATATTTTCAGTTCTTTGCTCTCGTTAGTCACTAAATTGAACCCCTACAAACAAAAGTTAGACGCGATGCTCATTTTTATGGCACAGGTTCTGACTTTGATGAGTGGTTCTTCAAGTATGCACCTACAATGATGCAGCACGTGCTCCTAAAAACAAATCGTATATTCGAATTATTTTAACTGTGTTGCATTGAAGGCCTGATAGCTGGATGACTGTTGTAAGTAAAAACACGTGGTTTAGACAAGGTTCAAAGTTAACAATTACGATCATATGACGTTCAATGCGTGCATGAAATTTTGCCTCAAGATAAACCCTTTCGGTCAGTAACCGGTTTAAGAATAAATATCTTATACGGTCGATTATTTTTTAAGAAACTTACTGGCAACAGACATGTTGTGTCTCACCGGAAACAATTTAAAAGTTACTTCATTAATGGATAATAGACAATTTTTACAAGAAATCCATCATAGTCTTCATTTAATAACACCTACTGGAACTACAGTCCAGTTAGAATTTAAAACATCTAAACGAAGCATCAGTACGTAATAGAAGCAAATTCTTAAATATAATTACAGTAAGCCCCTAAGAACGTAATTAAACTCTTAAGATAGTTTTACATCATGACAAGTACGTGATAACGCACTTTAACTACTTTGAATTAGACCAATTATCATGCTACTTAACAAAAACTACTATTATGACACGCGTGCCAATTTAGTATTGTTTATTGCATCAATGTCTTCCTTCGCATCTTTCACTAGACGCTTATGCATCAAAGAAATTGAAAAACAAAACATAAATATTATAATGATTGATTGACATGATTATTTGTCCACTACAAATATACAGGGTGATTTAGAACTTAACTTAAACAATTTGGGAATAGATGCGTCATGAAAAATGGAGTCAACATCGTAAAAAAAAATTGTAAAATCTTTATAGTCTCCGAGAAAAAATTATTGGAGTTCTAGCAGTTTCAATTACGTTTCAACTTTACATAGCTGGGCTACTGTAGTCTCTAGTCATGCGATTTCAAATATGCAATTACTTTTTTGTGATGCAAGTATTTACATTAGTTTTTCAAATATCAAAAATGGATTACGTATAGCAACTCGCATGTGATGGGTATGGTTTTAATCTATGGTGAAGCGAAAATACATTAGGAGAACGATTCCTCCAGCCATCTACGCCCTATCATGTCGCAAATATCATCCTCATCTTTGACTCTCAATATTCCCACCATCGTCTTTTGGATTAGACTTGCTTCACTCTCGTCAGACTCCCTAAATTCTGTCAGTGCAGAATCCGTTTGGGTATAGCAATTCTCAGACTCACTACAGCAGCTCTAGTGTCAAAATAATTCGTCAGCAATTTGGTTTTCTACACCGTCAGCTTCTGCTTTCCTATTGGAGGGGTACGAGCCAAGGCACCTCTTCTCCCGAAGATCTCCTCCTCCGTCCTCCATCTTCACTCTAACCCCATACAGCGCTACTTGTCCCTAAGAATTCCCAACGCTACACTCACACAGTTCGCGGTCCTTCCCGTCCTCAACTGCAATAACCACAGAGACCACCTTCCGGCCTCTTTAGAGGAACTAAAATGTTCAACCACCACAGACTAATGTTTCACTTCCAAACGGAGTGCAAGAGTCAACATGGCTGACTTCCGGTACTATAACCCTACACGTGCATCCTCCTTTCAACACACTTTTTAAACACAGTAACGTGTCAACGGATTTTATTGCCTTTTTGACGCAACGTGAAGGGTGCTCTAAACTGGTCATCCACCAAGTTTAACGATCAACGCACTTGAAAAACTACTAAATTAGCTGTACGAACAGATACCTATTGAAACCATGTGCGTATTCCAGCACACTAGTCGTAGTCGTGGTAGTCGAAGTCGTAGCCATAGTCGTAGTAGTCGCAGCCGTAGTAGTCGTAATAGTAGTAGTCATCGTAGTCGTCGTTGTAGTCGTCGTAGTCGTCAAATTTTTTTTAGATAAGTTCTGAATCACCCTGTATAGGCTCTTAACATTACGGCAATCATATTCCAGATACCCAGGGACATATACAGGGTGTTTATTAAAGACCTTATCTTCCTTGGAAGAGAATAACGTGATTTAAATTAGTTACCATCTTGTTAAGAAGTTATAGACCCGTTAATTTATTAAGGTGATTTAAGTTTACTTGCCTTAGTATGACTGTGCTTCCTTAAAAAGTTATACACCCGAAAAGTATTTAAAAAAGGTTCCCCAGACCTATAACTTTCTAAGGAAGACAAGTTGTACTAAGGTAAGTTAACTAAATCACCTTATTATCGTCCAAGGAAGCTAGCCTTAATGTAACACTCACTTTAATGAATACCCGAAATTGTAGAGTAATTCATACATTCACAACTCAAACTTTAAATGCAGTTTTCTCTAAAATGGTGTATTTTAGCCGGCCGGCCGTTCTAAGTGCCTGTACCGCGGCTGTATCGAGTGCCGCGGCCTGTACATTTAACACAAAAATATTCGCGTATATCATATAAAAAAACCTTCTTATCCAAAATTTTAATACGATTACCCAACATATAAATAAATCAGTGTAAAAAAATGAAATAAAACAAACAACTTTTTTGATGAAGCAAGCTTGTACTAAGGTAAGTTGATTGAAATCACCTTATTTGCGTCCAAAGACTTCGTCATTAAAGTATGGCCCATTCTATAATAACCACTCTGTATATAACACGGCATTCAACTTTGGAAACAACTTATAGTGATTTTCTTCACTATCATCGTACCTTATGTGAATGGAGAGCAACCTGTATCAGTGTACATTATCATAGAATTCCAAACCACCACCCTGGGAGAAATTCCTGGTTTATGACCCTTATTTATCACCCTTTCCACTAATTGATTATCGAAATCTTCATCTCGTTTTTTATAGGAAACAAAAAATCAATCTTTGGCGTTCCTTGTAGTCGTTTTAAACATACAGGTGAATGTATTTCAGGAAGCAGTATTTTTCAGTTTCACGTCGATATACACTAGAAATGTTTATTTTAACAAACTAATGATATCCACTACAGACTAACAAAGAAGGGCTATTTGTTGTTTTAATATACGAATACATAAAAATGACAATAACTATTAAAATATTATTCCCTTGACGTAAACAGTATCGTATATTTAAGACATATTTTCAAGTTCAGAGAACTCCAATGGCCGTGAAATTTTCTGAGTATTTACTACGATGTTGAAACGTATATAATATTATCATAACAAAAAAATATGCCGATGGGATTTGAATTTTTTAAATTCATCGATATCATATAAATATTTATGATACGTAGTAGCTCTTCATGTTAAAAAAATAAAACATACTAAATCATGGCTAAATCTATAGCGGTTGCCAGATAATTAATTTTACCCCATTAAAGAATTATTTAGAAAGAATTTATAACTGAATAAACAATTACATGTGCATGTGCATATATACTGAAAAACAATACGAGTTGTGAATTTTAAAAAGGTTTTTTAAGACACTTCAAACAATTTCAAGGTAATGAATATCGCCACCCCTAGATGATATAAAACCCTCTTGTCTTTACAAAGCAAGATCCGAACGAATGTTCTACTTTTCAAGTGAGATTTTTGTCACAAGCGTCCTTAGAATCTTTATTGTCAAATGTCGATGTGATACATAAATTTTAAAAAGAAACATACGTTGTAATAAGAATTTTCTTAATAAATAAGAAATATAACATATTGTATACAAAGAATTCCATAATGCAAAAACAATAAAAAGCTCGCCCTTAAATGCTCGTATTTCTGTGTTAATAACTTACTTTTAAATCAAATTTACATTATGTACCTGCCCCAACGTATTTAAATATCCTAATTTATTATTATACAGGGTGTCCCATAAGGTACATATGTCACAAGCTTTTGGTAGTACATAAAAACTCTAATAAACATAACCTTAAAGGCATCACTTTGCATTTATAAACCTTAAAGTGTGCATACTACAAAAGTAATTTTTATTACCTGTGTTGGAAAATGAACACATAGGTAATGAAATTTTCAGGAACTAGTTAGCTTTAGGATGTCTATAAATAATGTAAATTTGAATAAAATCGAGAGAGCAGAAGGACATTTTTTGCCACCCTGTATCCTATTTTCTGCTTTTAGAAATGCTATTGAATTTAGAAATTTGTTTGACTCATGTGTTTTTTATGTAAAATGGTTAGTTTTCTAGTAAATTTACAAAATCAGAGAAACATGCTCACTGCCAGGTGTTAAATTTGACGTATTCAAAAAGTAGGCGCCTGTTACAGCCACTTGCGCATTTTTGTGTTCATGTCAGACAATATCTACACATGCGTTTTCCTAACTGATGCAATTTAAGAAGATATAATGCACCAAAAGCGCACCGCGATCACCTGACATCAATCCTGTTTAATCTATAAGATATCTATCTCATATATATCTCCAAGATACATAAACAAAAAAATAACTAATGCATAACTAATCATCAAATGATCTACTATTCTACAAGACATAATTAGTTATTTAGTGAAACAAAATCTTATCTGCACAATTAATTCCCTTTTAAACAAGCTACATGAACAAAACTAAAACAAAGATCAGTTTTACCGAATTTTATTTTAAGGCCCAAGGAAACATACTTCTTACAAAATGTACTTTTTTAATTTCAAATTGTTGAAATAATTATAAAAATTGCAGGTACTGCAGAATCCCTAGCCTAGAGAATATTAAATTTCAGATTGGCATTGTATTCAAAATCAACATTAACATATTGCTGTGGAAACAAAGGTTTGTATTTAATACAAACAGACGAATTAAAATAAAAATATCTTCCCTATACTTATTTAGCGGCATGCAGAATAATAAATATTGCTAGTACAACAAAACCATTTTCAGTCGATGTAAAAAGAAAATAAAAAAGTCGTTTCGACAGGAATCTGTTTGAAAATGTCTTCCTTAAAAAAATAACCTTGGGGTGCATTTTGCATTAATTACCAAATGATTCTTAAAAACCTGCACTAGCATTTAAAAATAAATAAAAAAATTAATGGTATCTATCAGCACCAATTTTGAAACCCTCTAATTTGAAAGAGTATACTAATTAATGTAAAAAAATTTTTAAAATACAAAAAATTATACAATATTTTAATAACTATGCAAGCTTGTTTTGTTGTAACATGTAATTTAATTTCTAAATATTACATTTATGGTTAAAATGCTAACGCATTCTTTGAAGATTTTTTTTCTCCTGTCGTCAGTTCCACGAATAAATTGAACATATAGTTAATGAATGCATCCTATACAAAATCATTCTAGAAGGAAGCTAATTAACCTCATTCTTTGTTAAAGGGGACGACCATACGACCATTTAAATGTAAAAAAATGTTAAGATTTTAAATTACATAGTTTTCCAACGTTTTACAAAATGAACAGAATATTTCTGGACCTAATGAACATATTGACGTACAAGCCATAAGCGCAGGAAAAGTTACTTGCAAAGGGGTGATTGCCTTTATATAGGGTGGGCCGAATTGTATGCAAAAAGACAGATAGATCCCACAGAAATAAAATAATAGATTTTTGCTTTATAAATATAGGTCTGCAATGGTTTTCTTTTTGTTATGGAATCTACCTGCCCTCTAAGTTTCTGGCCTAAAATTCAGACCGCCCTGTAGAGAAATATTATCTTCCCTGTTTATATCTTCATTTCCTAACTTAACTATTTAACTGAGTTATAGATATTCTGTCGGATATTACAAAAATAAAAAATAATTTGTGTCTATAATATGTCGATTATTCTTATATTTTTATTAATAAAATTGGAATCGGCAGTATACAGTTTAATAAAATGGTTTAAGCAACCTATTTTCAGGTCAGGACAGGACAGGATCGGTCAGTGGTCGCGCGGTTTAAGGCGTCAGTACTTGAATCGAGGTGACTCGATCGCTGTGGGTTCGACCCCCGCAGCCGGTAGACCGTATATAAGCTATATTCGTGGAGAGATTGGCACCCTCTCTGCGGGTATGGTAGGGTGGAAGAATGTTGGCTTGGGTCAATGTGAGAGATTGATACCGGTTGACATTTGACTACCCCCCTAATTAATGAGGTTTTCCAGGTTTCCCTCATTCCTGCACTGAATGGTGGTTAGGGCCTACCAACGTAAGTCGTTCCTGGGCGCAAATGCAGCCTGCTTAATAATAATATGCCGCCCCCTCTCCCGCACAGGTCTTCGACTTCTGGGCTAATCCTCGTGATTAGAATGAGGGGTACAGATATTATTTTTATTATTATTTAAAAAATATATATGTGCATACAGGGTGATTTAGAACTCATCTCAATAAAATTGGGAATAGATGCGTCATGAAAAATGGAGTCAATATCGTAAAAAAAATGTTCTAGTAGTTTCAACCTTTACATCGCTGGGCTACTGTAGTCTCTTGCCAGGCGATTTCAAATATCCGATTATTTAACGTAACTTTTTTGGGATGCATTTACATTAGTTTTTCAAATATCAAAAATGGCCTACGTATAGCAATTCGCAGTTGGTGGGTATCGTTTTAATTTATGGTGAAGTGAAAATGCTTTAACAGAACGATTTCCCGGTAAACATGTGCCAAATGCAGCTACTTTTACAACGGTGTGCAGTGAGTGCAAGTCTAGTGCAAACGCAGGCATATTGCAGCAGTGTGACCGCCACGATCTCCTGATTTTAAATCATTTGGACCCCCAAGTGGACACTAAAACCACAAATTAATTCTATTAATAATTAATAATAACAATAGCGGCAAAAGCAGTTAAATTTGCTGCATTAAAATAGGTGTTGTAAAATGTAGTGTATTTCTTTCCTTGGGAATTTCATTCAATTTCTTGTCCGGTAGCCGATTATATGCCTTATCAGGTTTTACAGTGAACCAGTTTCCAGTGCCGTGCGGAAGTGTATTTTTAATCATTTTAGATTTTATTTTTACAAAATTGTATTTGTAAGTCCCCTGTACATTAAAAAAAAATGTTTAGATAAGTTCTGAATCACCCTGTATTGTAATTTTAAATGCTTAGCATCGCCCTGATGGCACGCCACTGCGTCCAACCGATTTATATGCAGATTTTTAAGGTTTGTCGGTGATAAATTGAAAAGTGTCAATCAAAAGATAACTAAAAAATGTTCATGTTTTACCCGAACATAATAGGGTGGCTGTGCGGTAAGGGTGCTCATATCTAATATCACATCGCAATAATCAGTGAAAAATGAGACGTTTAGAACGACAGACGCCGACTGATAAGAATACCCCCAAAATATCATTTAAATCCTAACACTAAAATTGAATGAAACTTATCGGTATACGTATTCCAACTGAGTGAATTTCATAATGGATTTTTGAATTTAGATGTCAGTCAAGTATACATAAAATTAAGATATTTTAAACAAAAGATACTATATATTCATGTCTTTATCTAAAACCATCTTATTCCTCTATTATTTTTTTACATAATGTAGGTAGCTATTACTGTCACAATAAAATGAATAACATAAATTGACAAATATATCTATAAAGATGTAGGTAATTACTTTTATCGATTAATATAAGTTATTGTTAAAAAAGCACCGACAATTTTTATATTATTTAAAGTAAGCGGTAACATTTGTAGATATGTAAATACATATCCACAAATTAAGTTGTAAACCAGCGCAGTAAATAGCACAAACTAGACATATTATCATACAAGATGTTGGTTCAATACAGGCCAGTGGCCTGTAACAGTCATGTATTATCAAAAACCAAATGGTTATGAGGATCATATTACTCAATTAATGTGGAATCTCTAAAATCATTTTATATAGGATTTTTTTCAATTATCAAAGCTAAAGATAAAAATATCAAAATTTGTACACGAATTTAATATCAACTGTTCCTTGAGAAAACTTATTAGATTATGAAGTGCATAATAGTTGAAAAAACTTGTTAAACGTCAACATTTCTTAGTTTTTCTCAAAAAAGAAAATAATAATCGTAGTAATATACACTGTTAACTTTTAGATACAGTGTGTACCGAAATTAGGGGGCAACATCTTTCCTGTTTTTTTTGTTTACAGTGGCGAATTAAGTATATAAGAGTAGCTAGCTAGCCAAATTTCATAAATTTATCTCCACTGGTTTTTTGGAGTTATTTTAAAAAATCATTTTCAGAGTAGTCCCTCTAAGTGGCTTTAACTTACCCCCTAATATCGGGACACCCTCTATAGAGCGACAGTTTTAAAAATAAACAGTGCTGTCTGAATCCGATATTAAATGTCAACTTGTGCAACTAAAATGTGAAGACTATAATGTCAAAGATAATAAAAATTAAACTGTTCAAAATATAGCACTAATAATATACTTGGTGTGAAAAATGTAAGCCAAAAAAGTGAAAGAATTTTCGTGACTAATTAGTCATACCTATTAAAACAGGCACGTATTCTGTAAATAATCTATTTGTGTTTTTTAAAATACCGTTTGAAATTAGTAATGCAATTGATGTTGCCCTTGACAGTTATATGGTTTAATAAATAAGATTTAAATACCAAAAAATGATGTAACAAGAAAGCATCTATTAAACGCCTCTGCAACATGTTTGGAACAATTAAGTGGTGCTTTCATAAAAGGGAAAACACTTTATAGATGCTGAGATTAATGCCACATAAAAAATATAAACCTTATAATTATTTGAAATATTTTGGGTTGTAGTACCTAATTATAGTTAAATATTAATTATACCGACACACGGAATTTCATTTTCATCTTATTATAACCAATCACGAAAAATTTAAACGCCTAATTTACTTTCCGAATGGTACCACATCTTAAGAAAATATATGCGATAAACTGCTTTTATGTACAAGAAGTTGAGCTGCCGGCTGCTGGATCGTCTCGTCTTATTAGAGTTCGTACACCATTACATCTACATAAAACATCAAAATTTACATAGCCGGACCGTGTAACTGTGTTATGTAAGTACCCACACAATTATTTTTTCTCCAACTTCTAATGATAATCAAGTACGAGTGCACAGACTACTCTGATTGCATTTTAAACAAGTTTGGTTGTACCCGATACAACCCAATATAATTGCATTTTAAATTTAAACAAATTCTAATCATTGAATAAAAAAGGGTCAAATAAATTTCGATAGGTATTTACGTAGATTGTATGAGAGATTTTAATAGGAGTCCTTCATATGAAATTTTTTGGTAAAGCCCTTCTGGAGGAGTTATGACCCTTAAGGGGGTGATAAATTTAAAATTTTATTTAATTTCTTCCAGACGCTTTGAAATTAAGAAGTGAAATTTGGTAGGAGATTTAGGCAGAAAATTTTTCTCTGCGAGAATTTGTTATGCTCCTCGTCCTGTTATAAGGTGTTGAAAAAAAGTACCCCCAGTGTATTTTTAATCAGATTTTTTTGGGGGCTAACTTTTTCAATTGAAAACATTTTTTTTTGAATGTGTTGAATTTAGAATAGGGTTTGTCTCTTGTAATTTTTTGATAAGTACAAGTTTTTAATAAAAAAAATAACAACTCTATACGCACGTAGTTTCCTTTGTAATATCTGATTTATACATCGATATCTAATGGCTTTCCATCCATTTTGCATTTAATGACATTTCGTGGTTCTTTATGTCAATGCTATCAAATATTGTTGTGTATTAGTTTTAAATGAATAAGCTATATGGTTAAAAGTTTAAGTAAAGCCAATTATGTAAAATTTTCGAATGAGGAACACAGAAATATGCATATCATTTATGGGGAATGTCATGGAAGCAAGCGCGAAGATTGTGTATCTAACTTACTAGATATCGATGTGTAAATCAGATATTGGAAAGGAAATTACATGCGTATAGTCATAAACTTTATTTTTTACAACAAAAAATATTCTAAATTCAACAGGCATTCATAGATTCTTTTTCAATGGAAAAAGCTAACCCTTAAAAAAATCTAAGAAAGATACTGGGGGGTATTTCAACTACTTATAACAAGACGAGGAGAATAAAAAAGACTCGTTTAGACTTTTAATCAGCCTAAATATCCTACCAAATTTCACTTCTTCATTTTAAAGCATTTAGAAGAAACTAAATAAAACATACATATATATCCTCAAATTTTTTGCACATTATTTGGGATCACCCTGTGTAATAATTTAATTTAATTTTTGATGTAAAATATATCTTAAAAACTTCCTGAACATCAATTTATATATTGAATAAAACTACTGTACAATGTACAATACTGATGAGTGACACCTTTAAAAGAAATATATATCAGACATATTTCACAAGTATGCCTACCAAAATAGGTATTATAAAAATTCAAATTGCAACTTGTTAAATTCCTTGTGGATTACACACCGATTTTGTACAAAATTGCCTTCGTAGCATTTGACTGGAATATTAAAGTTAATAATCTTTGACGCGTTTTTAACTTGTGACGCCATGGCCAACAATAACAATACATGAAACAAGTAAAACAATGACAATATGTTATTAATATTTCATTGAATGTTGTGGTCATAAGCATCATATATTTTTATAATTTTTTTTTATTTCAAAATCTATTTAGAATATGGATATCCTTTAGATTCATCAGTTTTATGTTCCATCAAATTAGCATCAAATATAAGTACATTTTTTTCTATTTTTAATACATTTTGCATAAAACAATATCAAAAAAATATATTTTAAAACAATAAACGAGAACTGCAGCTACCCTATAAAACTAGACAGAATTTTACAGCCTGCTTCTTAGAATTTTAATTTTTACGTCTCTGGGATATTGTTTTTCTCTAACGACTAGGTACAGAGAAGGTTTTTTTTTCGTGTATTAATATTATCTTTGCCAAAACGCTTGCATGTTAAATGGTAGATACGTAAGTATGCATATTTACACGAAAATATATTACTAACAATTACATCCCATCAGTCCAACGTTTAGTAATTGATACTAAAAGTCCCTCTGATTATTATTAAACGATTAAATTATATTATAATTACAAATGTATATTTTAAACTTACCGAAATAAAAGAAAATCTAGGCTTCTTAAAAGACACCACACCCAAGTTTTTCACACAACCGGTTTTATTTTATGAAATGAAAACTGTCAAACCTAGATCGTGTTTTGTTTGTCTCTAAGTAAATGCAACTCGTCTAGTAGGCAAGTAGAACTAATTTTAATAAATGTTATGCAGTTTTACCAATATTAGAACTTAAATATTAGAAAAATATGACACCTAAGTACTAAAAAAAGGAAATACCTAGGTATATTTTTTAAAGGAATAATAATTGAATAATTCCGACATAAAAATAAAATAGCATTACCCATGACATTTCGTTTGGTTGATCTAAATCTTGATATATTATATATAGTATAATAATTATAATAAACTCCAATTGAAATGTGGCATACCATAATTTATAGTGTTTAGCCTAAAGTTAAAGGGTTAATATATAACAAACACATAAAAAGTAAGTAGGTTAGATCTAGATCGCCTCGTTTAACTAATAAATAATCCCATAAAAATAAAGTAACTATAATAAAACACATAAATATGTGGGGCACTTACATTTACATATACAAATTCCATTGATTACTTCTTGATCACTGTTTTTATTTGACAATAACTAATATAAAAACAATTTAAGAGTCTGTTTGAAAACCCGGCACTAGCTGTTCACCATTCTATATTACTGCCCTCTAACGGCAATCTACTAGAACTAAGTCAACTTAGAATAGTAACAAACCACGATTAGAAGGTCCCCCTATAAGCATTCCATTTATAGTACCCAATTCAATTAACAGCTGATATCTGTCGAAATGGCCACAGCTAGCAAATTGTTCCGGAGATATTTAAATAAATCTAACTGTAATATTTTACGACAATTTAGTAATGGAAGTGTTCAGTCATTAAATAAAAATCATCCTTTAACCGTAATATGTGTGCTGGGAGGATCAGTAGCTTTATACACAATTCACAAAATACGATCGATTCAAAAGGTCCATGCAGCACAATCAAAAAATGTAAGTATACCAATATTTGTTTAAATCCAGAGCAAATTGTTTACAAAATATAACGTAATGCATTATTGTTTAACATTACAGCGGAAGTTTTGATAAATTTAGGTGTTCTAGTTATAATTCTGTAGTCAAGTTATTTTTAACTCTTTACCGCCATATTTTAAAATAATTTGCGCGCGTTTCAATTAACAAATAACAAACAATTATCTCTTAATTATGATAAATTAATATTTGAATAGTAGATTTGTGTTTCTAATGATAGAACACTTGTGATGTATTTATTTATTTGTATTATTATAACTGTAAGCTACGTGGAATATAAAATCTACTATACTTTATAGTACTTATAAAAAATACGTAGCACGACTTATCTAAGGTAAAGGAAATCCCGTCTGGGATACTAACTTTTTATACCTAGATATGGATGTAGTACCTACATTATTTTTATATTTATATAAAACTATCGACACATTTCTGCACAACACTGGAAAATTATCTAGGTAGTTTACTTTCATTACTCTAATCTGAAAATCATTAAAAAATATAAATTATTTTTTATAAAAATTGGAAAGCATAATATCTATATATGTTGGTCTAAATTAGTGTATAACGTTGTTCTGCACTATTGCTTTAAATTTGTATTCTTCAAAGTTTTTGTGATCGCTACATATGTCATTGTCATGATTATTTGAATAGTCTGTTGATAACCGTGAAACCACTATTCGACCTGAAAAGCACCGTTTCAGAACTGTTATAAAATAAAAATTACATGTGGAATCCTGAAAATGTCATGCAAATTCTCGTTTCCTAGACTATTAAGCAGTGATGGATTAGTAGGTGGGCATATTATACATGTCACTCATCTGGGCCACACAACTAGCTCATACTATACAGGTTATTTATTACCCCCCTATCAGACAATGACATCAAGGGTTCTACTTTAACCACGACACTATCACTTTGTTTATTTATAGGAAGCTAATGGGTAGGACTTTAACTAATAGTGTGAAGACTAGATAGTTTTTTTAGTCTAATAGTGCTATGCTTGCAGGGAAAACAATTTTTCATTTATTTTTCAAGCATCCTTGGCAAAGGTCTCGAAACAAAAATGTATGTTAAATAGTAAGCATCCCAGATTAAACAAATTAGAACCACATTAGAACCTTTTATAGGTAGTTCGTTCATTTTCAGATACAGTAACATTCCAATTATAACGACAGTATAAGCTGTAAAATTGTATCAAATTTACGATAACTTTGAAAGTTTGTTCTGCTAATAAAATCGGGAGTGAAATCAAAGCTATCGTGAATAGTAAATTAAAATGTATTTTGACACGATTACTCCGCAGCACGGACATTATTTGTTCACGTCTTTCCTGATTTTGATGCTTATGTAGCTAAGTCAGATATACACTCGTAGACAAAATATTCAGCCGTTTTCAGTATTTTTATAATTAACCAAATTGCACTGTATATATTAAAAATTAAAATACTTATACGAACTCTCGAGCCAACTCAAAAAATATTTTAATAATGTGAAAAATCTTTTATTTTTAATTTGTCTGGTATATCTTTTTTAATGTAAATATAGCTAATATTAAAAGTTATGTGACAAATAAAGACTTTATGTAGTCTAACAATTTTTTGTTGAGATGTAATAAGACTGAACAAAATTAACTGCATAAGTGAACTATATTAGAAAAATATCATTTATGCATGATTAAAGGGTACCTTTATAGGACCAATTAATATATTTTAAATTTACTTCACTAGGTACGTAATAAATCCTTTTGAAACCTTATTCATTACAAGGTATCTCGTATCACCTTACCGAACTGCGTGGGTGTATAAGAAGTCCACATACTCTGAAGAAGTGTTCTTATCTGCTCTGGTCGCGACTGTCCAATTTAGTCGCCCCAGAGAACGTGAGAAGGGTAATATCAAACGCAACGCGAACAAAATATGCTTTGTTACAAACGGATGCCGAAAATAATGGTTAACCACCTTGGCTTAATAGGAAGACAATGCTTGAAAAAGTAAAAGTAAACAATGACAGTTTTGAACTAGAAAACGAAGATTTTATTTAACATTTTTAAAGGATCTATAAAATTGGTTTTATTATTAAAAAATATATATACTGTCGCAGATTTCTTTTAAAGGAAGGTTAAATCTAAAATAATGACAAAATAAAATGTATATTAGTTACAACAAACTGTTAGATATATATACACTTCAACTAGGATAAAATATAGGCCATGAAATCAAAGGAAACGTCGGGGTATTTATTTCGGTACCTACTAGCACAGTATAATATATCATTCTCGATTTGTCAAAAAATTTGTCTGACAAAATTAAAATGAGGATAAGGGAACAGAAAAAAACTAATGCATCAGTGTGGTAGTTCTTTAACAAATTCCGAAATGTTAAATTAAGCGGATAAGGAATAAATAAGGTTGGTTTAAACCGACAACTACTGCTCATTAATCACCCTGTACCATTAATTTATGGGAATGTCAAGGGAGAGCTAAACAGGTAAAACAGTACGTTTGGTCGGTATTAAGTATCGAAATACAGATAAATAATTTCATCATTTAGGGCTAGCGCCCCTGTTTACATACCTACGATCCATATATCACAAAATGATATTGATATTGTCTAACAAAAAAATATATTATTTTTAGGAATATTTTTTATAATAATAAAGAAAAATATTTTTTAATAAATTTGAATCTTGAAAATACCTACGCATTAACATAATGAAACTCTTATATATTATTTTAAATTTTTAAATAAATAAATATTTTAACTTAGATGCATAATCATTTTTTAGGATGATGATGTGAAAATTGTAAAATTAACATCAAGGGAAAAAAGATTTATAAGGTTTGCATCTGTCGAATATGATGGCCAGTTATACATGACCCCTCAAGACTTTCTTGAATCAGTTGTTGAAGCAGAACCTAGGCGTAAGTAATACGAATTTTAATTTGAAATTGTTCAAAATGATGATAATTTTATAGCTAGATTAAAACGAAAAATATTAACTCAAAAGGAATTAGAAAAAATCAAAGATGCTACTCCACCATTAAACCAAGGATCTCCTAGATTGTTTCGCAGTTTAAGAGACAAAGGTACGACAAACTTTATAATTTTTCTTTTAACTAAGCTAAATTATTTTTAGGAATTATTTCGTACACCGAATATTTATTTTTGCTCTCAGTTCTTACAAGTAAGTATCAGATTTTCTAACATTTTCTTTTTATTAATTTCATATATCTTAGAGCCCCAGTCTGGTTTTCGAATTGCGTTTAACATGTTTGACACTGATGGTAATGAAAGAGTTGATAAAAACGAATTTTTGGTGGTAAGTAAATTGATCATTTTAAATATGTCGATATTATACAGAAATGATACTATATAATTACTTAAACAGATACGAAAATTATTGGCAGGCAAAAAAACCGAAGAAGATATTCCAGTAAGTGCTGACTACAAAATAACAAAAATTGTTTCAGCTACATTGCAGCTTGATCTACATTAAGACGTTTTTATGCATTTGTTTACGTAACAACCATGTGATGTAACGTCGACTAAAAGCTTTCCTGTTTTCAGTGCCTAATGTCTAAACATTGTCTTTTATATTAACATTTTGAAATAATGAAGAAGCCATTGCATTGTGACTCCATAGTTTTAAAAAGTATTATTCTTGCATCAAAAATTATAATATGATCACATAAAATATAAGTCTAATGTTTACGATGCCTGTGGCTTCTTTAATTAATAATTTGTAACATATATGATATTTAATTACGTACGTTGTTAGATGGAAAAAATCTTTAGCCATGCTTGGAAAGGTAAAAGAGGCTTGTCAAGTGAAGACACTGAGAAAGTAGCATCTATTCAAGAACACTATGTAGATGACGAACAAGGTTTACAACGTAAACATGTTGTGGATACGACACTTATTGTCCATTTTTTTGGTCCTAAAGGAAACAGTGATCTTAACTTTGAAAGCTTTAAGAAATTTATGCTTCATCTTCAGACTGAAGTATTAGAATTAGAATTCAATGAATTTTCAAAAGGACTTCCTACAATCTCAGAAGTGGATTTTGCAAAAATTTTATTGAGATATACATATCTAGACACTGATGAATATGATATGTATTTAGATAGGCTTCTAGACAGAATTAAAGACTCCAAAGGTATTTCATTTGAAGAATTTCATGTTTTCTGCCAGTTTCTCAATAACTTAGAAGATTTCAGTATTGCTATGCGCATGTATACCCTTGCAGATCATCCAATTTCAAAAGGTACTATATATACATTACTAAAATAGTTGAAATATTATTTGGGATTTAATTTTTAGATGAATTTCATAGGGCTGTGAAAATATGTACGGGTACAAATCTAAGTCCTCATTTAGTTCACACAGTATTTTCAATTTTTGACGAAGATGGAGACGGTTTGCTGAGTTACCGAGAATTTATTGCCATTATGAAAGACCGACTACATAGAGGATTTAAAGTAAGTAAACATTATTAACCTACTATTTTAAAGGAGAACAGATATGCGTGCTATCTTGATGAAACTAGATCTGTAGTGCAAGTAATTAAGTTTATATGAATTTGTTGACAACACAGATTTTGGTTTTCACTAACAAATATTTCATTTCTGCAATGTGTTATTATTTATACTAAATATCATTATAAGGCATCAACAACTTTTACTTATCATCGGAAGTGGGATAAATGGTAAATAGTAACTAATTCAGCAAGTACCAGTGAAACAGTTATTACCCCCAATTTGTACATCTAAGAGCAGGTATATACAATATGTTTTACCAGTGTTAGCCTTCAATTTAAGGCATGCCATGTTGTTAATTGTTAAATTAACCAGAAGGTGTATTCAATAAAATTAAAACTTTTAACCTTCTGACTTACTGGTCAGTAAACCATATTGTGTATGCCCAACATAAGCAGATTTTACCAGACAAAATTAATAAAACTCGGTATATATAAATGTCAATTTATATTTTCAGTCCTATGCCAAAAATGAAGGTTGGGAAGCATTCAAGATTTGCATAAAACAAGAAATGAAAACACCAACATAATACATTTTTTATCTACCTCATTGCATAATATTTGTGATATACATTTTTACTAAACCTGAGCTTATACCTGCTTTATTATATTATTACCTGAATTGTGTTGTGCGTTAGACTAGTCATTAAGTTTGTCAAAGTTTGTATTAGCAATCGAATATAATATATTTATTAACTTAATTTTTTGTAAATGTTTCGGAATGTTTAATGTTTATTATAGTCTAGTCAAATTATAGTCAGTATTGTTAATTTCCTATCAATAAATTTCTGAATCTGTAGTGTTTGTCTTATATCTGAATTTTAAATAAGTGTGGATCTCCGATAATCATATTTTTTAAGTATTCAAAGCAAATTTCTAAGAAAATTGCTAAACAAAAGTTCTACATGCAATAAAATGAAGACGTGCAGAAAATAAAATGTGTATATTTTTTCTTCAATCAATATGTTGGTTACTTAGGTTGAGGTTGAAATAATAAAAATTAAAACTTTAAGAACTATATATTAAAATATGATTTCTGCAATTGTACACTTCTACAGTATGGGATAATTTAAAATAATTAAGATTTGTACAATTAAGAATGAAAACAGATAGCATTTGTAAGATCTTGTGTGACAAAAGTAAAAAATTGAAAACATTAGTTTTATTTGTTAAAAAACTATGGATAGTTTCATGGTCACTTTGAATGATTTATTGTTCGATGTTAAAATCTACGTACATCACAAATTCTGTCTGAGTAAAATTGGATTTTAATTTAAAATTTTCTAATAAAAAAATTAAAGAGCATCAACAAAGATGTTTAATTTAAAAACCTCTGCATGCCGCTCAAATACATTCAACATTTAGTCATCCAAATGCATTTCAACCCGAAATCTTTACAGTGAAAAACATTACCTAGATTCTAACAATATAATCTTGTTAGAAGAACATATTTAAAGCAAATGCAATAGTTACAACTTTTTTATCTAAAACTATTTGGTACTAGACCAAAACACCAAAAAACTTTTTGAAATGAATAATACCATAAGAAACGATACTGATTAACAGGAGGGAAAAGAGGGTTGAACAAAATCAGATTTTGGTTCGGCTATCTTCTGCTTCACTAAGTAGCCGCTAACAATTTCAGCCACATTATGGGGTTGATCTTCATGAATAGCATGGCCTGATCTTGCTAAAACCTGCATCTGAAACTTGCCTGCAAAATTGCAAGATTTTCTCATTTAGTACAGGTCACAAATAAATTTTATAAAACAAATTCGTACCTTGCATCTGTCCAACAGTAAGAGTAGTATCCAGTCCATGGATATTAGCAAGTAGTAGAATCTTAGGAACGCGGAGATCTAAAAATTTCTGTGACAATCCTTTAAACCACCCTGTCCAAAACTGCTCCGTCTTGCTGAGGTCAATTCTCCAAGTATATTGCGGGCCATCATCTTTAACTTTAAAATTATTGGGAGATTTGAAAACATCAGTCTTTTGAGATTTAGGAAGTGGGGGTTTACCACAGTCGCTGCACTTAGCTTCATCTTCATCTGGTTCTTCAGCTACCTCAGTTAATGTATATGAAGATGCCACTAACTCTCTATGGGAAGATGAGGTAAGTTCTATATTATCTATGTCAATATCATCACATTCATCAGCGGCTAACTTGTTTGTTTTCATACTGCAAGATAATTAATGTACAAACTTATATTTCTGTTTTTTTTTTAATAATTACTTGACAATCTGTCCTGGCATCGATACCTTAGCTGCTTCTAAATTATGAGTTTGGCCCCCTTTATAACTAAAAATAAATATTAATATTATTTTTCATCAACATTTCAGCAATGTATCACTCAAACTTACCACCACTGGATAGCATGAGGAAGGCTTTTAAAGTGAGAAGGCCTGCCTCTTAAAATGCTTTGCATTGAAGATAAAGCGTCTAAAGCTGTTCCCTCAACTACGTCAATAACACACAATCCAACAACAGACTTTATATGATATGCTGCCTCCACAGCCACAGCACCACCCATACTATGTCCCAATAATATAATAGGAGTACCAATTTTATCTATTAAATAATTTGCTACCTCAACTATATCACTGAAAAATTATTACAAAGAAGCATTTATTTTCTTGGATTTTATACATTTATACAGTATTTATTTACTATAGTATAAAACTCAAATCTGCAAACATTCCTACTTCCTATTTTCAAGTGTGCTGAACAAAAATAGTTTTGTGTGGTCCAATCTACTTTTTGAGAAAACAAATTTTCAGTTGTGACTTCCAAATATGCATTAAGCCGGCGCCAGACATATTGCGAGTGTAGACGAGTATGAATATTTGCAAGTAACCACGAGGACGATAGCGTCCTATCAGGTTATTCGCGATTCTTTCAATTTGCAAGTGACCGAAGCTGTCACCATTTTAGTAGGTCACTTCAGCCACGTATATCAATGTAGACGGTGAATCCATGAATAATAATGATCTAAGTATATGGATATGCAATGCTTGTGCAAGTAGTAGCAAATGGTCTTGACTTGAATTCATAAAAGTTGAGCGAAAAAATATTTCCCTTTCACTCGTGCGAATTTACCGACAGCCGGCCAATGATTGGCCGAGTGACTGCAAATATCCCGTCACACACATCACAATTGCCTCCACTTGTAGATAGTTGCGATATGTCAGTTGCCGGCTTTACATTCGAAGAAATATATTTCTACGAATTTATTAATCATTTAAAAATATATGGTTTAATATTTATACAGTGCATGTGTCTCTGGAATGTGTTGAAACGAATATCAAGTTGAGAGTATGGGTTAAATTTTGAACTAGAATCGACCACATGAAACTAACTTCAGATTTGTGTTCAGAACTCTCGAAAACAGAGAGGCACAGGCACTTGAGTTTTACACTACACTATATAATTACTATTTATACTTACTTAGACAATGTATCTAGTGAAAGATCATTGTCATTATTGGTTGTGGTATTGCCATGCCCTCTTAAATCCACCGCTTTGACTTGGCAATGTATTACTTTTAAAATCTCCGCCTAAAAGATTAAATTTCACCCACGGTTTTTGTTTCAAAGCTTTAATACTTACAGCAAAAAGTGACCATGTCAAGCCCGAATAACCTCCTCCATGTAAACATAATAAAATAGGGCCCTCGTTACCTTTACTATACACATTAAAATTGCCATGTTCAGTCTGAATTTTATCCTCTGCATCAAAGTATTCTGACCACTTTATGGGAGTAAAATTTTGTTTTGAGCCTGTTGCTAACCTATTAAAACAATTTGGATATTTTAATGAATATTAGGTGCTATTCACCAATTTCTTACCCAGAACGTTTGGCGTTCATTCCTAAAACAGATTTTCTTAAATCTGACATAGTGAAATATTCATAAACACCTTGAAATTGAAATTTTTCTGACACTTTCAAAAGGCAAACATAACCACTATCAAATTATAGAATAATAGATGAGTGATGCCCTCTAAAGTTTTAGTGGCGTTTTAGTTTTTGATTTGAAAACCTCATATAAAAATTAAAACATCGAATATTAAACGTTATATCAATCACTGATTAATTATTAATAAATAAATTATATTTAATAAATTTACTATTTTAATTTTTATTTACCGGTAAATATTACAGAAATCTGTAATTCCGGGAATAGTAACTAAAAAATATATGTAACTAAATCGGTAGTATATTTAGTTGGTACTATTGATTTTTTATTTGCTTTCAATTATTTTTTAAAAAGTTGCTCTGTTGCACAAATCTCTATTATTTAGGCCACCAAAATTGAATACTATAAAAAAAAATGATTATTATAAATTATAGGTACCTACTAATGCAATGATCTATTTAGAATAACTGAAATATTTGATATACCAGAATTGTATTGATAAAAAAGAACCTAGGGCAAAATGAAATTGAGAATACTACAAAATCATGCAGGAACAAATAAAAAAATAAAAATATTAGGGGTTTTTAGGTTTTCATGGCCGGTGTTGTTTGATCTATATACATACATTGAAAGAATGTTTTAATATTATTTTATGGGTATTACTTTGTTTACATACGTACACCATTTATTTGTAAAATTTTACATCTTTAATATCCCTCGACCAATAAACGATTATGCTTTTGTGTCAACTAAACTTTTATTTATTTATATGTGTTCTGTTTTCATTTAGTTGTAATAAATATTAGTCAATTTCATAGTCATATTATTTCATATTTTTCTTTAATAAAATTTTCGCCTTATTAAAATACTTAAATCCGCATAGTTTTTATTTTGTAATTTTTTTGTAACCAATGAGATTGTTTTTGCGACCTACTCACCGAAAGAAGAACAGATTCGATTCACACAATTGGGTGTGAATAGTTTGCCGCATTCGCTACATATTATACCATATACATTCGAAAATTTCCAAAGTGCAAATAATAACTTGATGAACTTTTAGATAATTAATTTTAGACTTTAGTGCAAGAAACCAAGCTACATTTTAGTTCTCCGTACTCCGAGAGGCGCCTCTCTAAATGGGAAACCAGGAAGATCATGGTGAGTCGCATATTATATTTTCTCATTGGTAATTTATTTTCAAATTATATATTTTCGGTTAATATTTTTTAATAAGGCTCTTCCGCATACAGTCCATTTTTCTCTAGTAAAGCTATTACTAAACAATATGAAAAGTACTTTTAAATTATATGTATAAATTCATAGTGTTTACTTTGTGCCCATAAAAGAAATGCTATTATTAAATGTGAAGAAATTTATTATCGATTTTAAAATAAATATTACATATTAATTCTTCACAAATTAAAGACACGGACAATGTTATTTCATAAAAATAAAAAAATAGTTCAACATAACCATATTGACTATCATACAGTCTTATTATACAAAAATTAAGTAAATTATTATTTTCTCTTTGAATACAGAAGGTGCGTAATAATTTTAATGTGTACAATCCTTTTCATCATAAATGTTTTCATTTTTATGGCATATACCAAGATATGTTCCTGGGTTGTAACAAATTTATTACGACGTAACATATACTTTCGATGTGTTATCTTTTAACACAGGGAATGGTTTTGTAATGCTAGAATAACAAATTCTAAAGATGCTCACAACCTGTAATATTACGATAGTCAACATGAACAAAATATTTTCTAATAATTTATATTATCATATTAATAAAACATTATACAAATAAAATATAAAGCTTAAAAAAGTATGCTGGATGTATCAGACGTTTTGCAGATAACAAATTAATAATTTAATATGTTTCTACAGATATAAAAGTATTTTGATACTATCAAAAATGTTTCAATTTGTTTTTAAAACCATTGGTTTTAATACACGAATTGTTCTCAATTATCAAATGATATATAAAAATATATATATATTTAAAAAATTGAAGGTCGGTAACATACTTGCGGTTTAACTAATATACAGGGTGTTCCCTTTAAAACACTTCTAATACTAAAAGAGATATTTAGATTTTGTAAAAAATGTGGTGTAATGCATTTACATATTTCAAATTCTGAATACTTTGAAAAGTTATCCAGACACATATTCCTGTGCAAGTGTACAAAAATTTACCAGAGAGTAGATCCAATCAAAATAGGACTTAAGTTGCCAGAACTACTTCAACAGTGCAATTCTAGAAACCTTATCATTTTTGCACATCCATTTATAACACGTCATTACCAGGACTTGTATTTAAAACTGAAATAGGCATGGTTGATTTTATGTTCAAATTCAAATTAATATACAGTGTTAATTAAATATACTAGAAAACGTAAATGGATGTTCAAACATGTCCGAATGACCCGCTGAGCTAAAATGAGTTGTTCATAATCCCAACTACCGGTAAAAAACCCATGCATCAGCAGATTCTACAGCCCTGTGTAAACGTAAACCATTCCATACATACATATTCGATAAGACCATTGATGGCTCAAAAAAATATTTCTATGCTAATATATCCGTGACAGCCATCTAAAATAGATTTTTAATTTCCGGATATATACGTCATAAACACTTAATGAGATTAACCAATTGAATATTTAAAATTGTTTTCAAAATTACTAATTATTTAGCAATATGTCAGATCTGAACAAAATCTTAATAATATATAGGACGGTTGAGCTGTGCGGTCAAACTGCAAGTGTTTCCGACCTAACGAAATTAAAAGACAATAAAAAAATGTCTATCTGGAAAACATCTGCAAGTTATCCTGTAACGTTATTAAAATAACTGACTAGATATTTAATGCTTGTATGAGTGCCTTAGTTTAATCAAATCTACTGTTCTAACCATGAAGGAAAGGTTGAATTGGGTGTCTTGACTTTGATATTAAATTGCTTCAGAGTTGCTTCAAGAGCCTGTTGATTTCCAGAAAAATATGCAGATACTGCATTGTGGAATAAGAGCAACTGTTTATGCATCACTTTTATCTAGAAAAAAAATAATATTTAAAATAATTTGTTAATAGCTAAGACTGGACCATCGAGGGCAAGGCATTGGCATAGACACAGTGAGGTGGCTATTCAAGATCTAATTCAGATTGACTCACATTTGCTTTCGATTACAAATAATTATGTTATAAACATACTCATATTGCTTCTCACCCATCAATGGTGGTTTGTGTATCTCTATGTATACTTTGATCAATAATAAACATTCAAATGTATCAGTTGACAAACATGTTTGGCCTGAAGTTAATGTTTATTTATATATAGACAACCTTTTTTTTTAAGATGCTCGTTTATCATAAAAACATCCATCAATATAACACACTTTTACATAATCTAGATTTTTGCTTAACCCTTTCGCTGCAGCGCACTCGAACCGGCCTTGAAGCTCTTAGTGCTGCGCTGATAGACGTCATCCGCAGTGGAGCGTCAAAATTTGCTATAATTTATTAATAATTACGTATTTTATGGTTGCTATTACTTTTTTAACTCCTTATAAACATAAAGAAAAACCCTTATATCAAGAAAACTTTTATTAAAACTCTTGTCCTAAAAAACAAAGTAGTGTCGGTGACCGCTACAAATAGTATTACATACTTTATTATTATTTTTGTACTCTGCGGTAATTATCCATATGCGTTCCAGACACTACTAACCCCTCGCCCGTTATATGCCGGTACCATTTACTCAAAATAATTAAGTTTTATTTCATAAATATTACTTACTTATTAATTTCTGTAGGCCACGATACCATTACAAGCACTACTAAACGTGACCGACTCGTCGTCGACTGCATCGACACCTGCCAGCGATTAGCTCAAACACGTCAGAAATAGTGAATAAATAACGGACACTGTATATACACAAATATGCGCCCACAGCAGCAAAACGGCTAGATGTTTTGCAAAAATGCATTATCCGCAGAGGTGGCATGAAAATAAAATGACGCATTTATGCGCCATCTGCAGCGAAAGGGTTAAGACTACTTTAAATATCTGTATCATAAATTCCTGTCCCATATGTAGTCGCATTTAAATCAATCCAAAAATTTGCAGGAATTAAATTGAAAATAATGTAATGCAATGGTAATAGAACAATAGTATTGGATGGCTCATAAATTTAATATACATAAGAAGAGGGGTGGAGGTATATATGACAAAAGCAGATGACTTAAAAAACAGTTGTAATTTAAGCATGTAAATAATATATTTATTTATATATATCACCCTGGGACAAAAAATAAAAGCAGCTATCCAGATCTGAACAAATTACTAGCAAGTACAAAAATGATGTCGACAATATCAGTCAAAACTCAAGTGTTTTACAAAGTATGCTTCAAAATTCTAGAACTCACATAACATACATTGACGAAGAGGGGATCGATGAATAAGTTAGAAGAGATTTAATTTACAGAATTACTATTCGCCAAAATGATGAAGTGTTGTTGAATAACACTCATTTTCAAAATATGTTTGCTTCACGCCAAATATATTTGTTTGCCAATAAGATTGAAGGTTTTTTACTGATACAATTACATATAGACATAAATATACATACCACCATTGAAGGATGAGAAAAAATAATGTGGACGTTTATGCATAATATTTCGTACCTAATTGTACGCAGCTGTGAATAGCATGGTGCTATTTTTTGGTTTTGTACTGACCGTGATTTGTGGCCCGTGATGTCCACGCCAATAGCCTGACTCACAATAGTCCAACCTTAATAACAATGCTATGTTAATAAATTCAAAAAGTACTTTAATAAATTTAATAGTAGTTATTTACAACAGCGTAAAAGTGTCCAATCTTAACAAAAAAATTTACACCCTGTATTTTGAGGGTGCTAATCACAAATCTGAAGTCAGATTTCGGCGCTCACATGTAGTTTTCGAAAGAAAAAATTTCAAAATTATAACCTCTATGTATACAACATTAGGTTGAAATTGCAATACAACACCTGTTCCTTCTTCATTTCATGACGTCACATTGTTGTCAAAGTATATTAGGGATATATTGCAATTTCAACCTAATGTAATGTCCTACATAGAGAATACAATTTTGAAAAAAAATTTTTTCTAAAACTATATGCGAGCGCCGAAATCTGACTTCAGATTTGTAATCAGCACCCTCGAAAATAGAGGGTAGGATTTTTTTTGTTAAGATGGGAGAGTTTTACGCTGTTGTAAACAATTACCAATTTAAAATGTAACAATTGTACAAAGAAATATGTGCACTCTATCTTACCCTATTTTCGTCTAAAAACTTCATTTTAATAGTAACTTCAGCTCTCAATTTCATAAATTGTTGCCTGTGAAGTTCATATCCTTGTTGTGCTTCCTCAAGCCCTATAGTTCCATCTGGTTTTGTAGACATGGACTCCAAATCAGTACGATAAGCATCGTACTCAATCCGTGCAGCTTCGTATTGTCTAATACTTTGTAAAGTATCTTCAATTGTTTTATTACATAAAGTATTAACAGACGATATAAAAAAATTTAACGCCCCTAACAGTGTTTCACCATTTTTTGTCAAATTTCGTTGCGTTTCAGAGTTGTATAAAAATTCTTCTTGTAGTTCTGGAGATTTTTGAGCAAGTTCAGAGAATGCTTCTCCTAAGGCATGCTAAAACCAGTAATTATTAAATTTTATATTCTACAGCAACAAATTTTACCATGTATTGATTTTAAGATTTACCTGAGTTTGAACAACATGGTAAAAATGACTAGTGAGAGCTCTTGCTAACCGTAGAATATTAATGTACTTTTTTTGGGTTTCCCTCAACTGGTCAATCTGAGTTTCCAATTCTACAAATATTTAACAATCACAAATACAATTAAAAATTATTAATTATAAAATTAAGCAAATCAAAGGCTAAACTCTTCAAAATTAGAAACATTACGTAATTAGGTGTCAGATAAAACAAACCTGCATCAACAGTTCTAGACGATTTACCCAGTTTTTCAAACATAATTTGTTTAGTACATTTGTAAGTAGATATAGACCAATTTTTTAAGTTTTCAATTCGAGAGGAGGTTTTGAGAATGGTCGAGTCCTCGTTTTGAGTTGGGGACGACGGAGTTAATATAGCTGGGGAACTAGTACATGTGGGCAGAGAAGTTGGAATTGAACGAGTGTATGGGCAACTTGAATTTGCTGTAGAAGCCGATACATTGGTACTTCTACCATCAAGTGGCGGTGTGTCTTTTAACATATCATGTATACTTGTTTTCTCGGCACTTAAACTAACTGAAGTTTTTAGTTGCGACATCTGAAAATAGCAAAAAACATTCACTTTTGAAATAAGTTGCCACAAAATTGCATAGATACGTACATTTTTTAAATATTATCAAAAACACCAAACCAACAACAAAAACTACCTACAATTTTATTAACCTGATAACGTCATCGATAACAAAACAATTTTCCAACTGATTAATTTAAAAATAACCAACTACTGATATCACTAAATTTACCGCCAAGTTTCAAAATGTTTGTGTCTCAAATTCAAATTCATAATTTTGTTTGTACCTCGAGAAACGTATAGACATCTACACTTTAAGGTTATTTACATTTGAATAAAAACTAGTAATGTGTAGAAATAAATCTTAACTCCTAGTATAATTTTATATTAAACCTTTGATTTAAATCTAACAGCTGCTAGCTGCTGTTAGTTTAGGTATGTTCAGAAATTTAATTTAATTTCACTTTTCTTCAAATGAACTACTCTTATAAATTGAGTGCATTCAGGGAGCTCGAGCGCTAAAGCGCTTTACTGAAGTGGTGTACTGAATAGTGCTATAATTTTCAGGCAGCGCTTTAGCGCTTTATAAAGCAATGAAGCGTATAATTTATCCGCTTGACTGCTTTATTATTTGTAAAGCACACTAAAAATTGGTATGTTTGGGTAATCTAACCTAAAATTTGTATTTACTGTCTTCATGCTGACTGGCTTACTAGCGCGTTATTTTTTTAAGAAGAGATAAATAATATTTTCTCTCTGGTATGTCATTCAAAATATAGCCTAAATTGAGCAATAAGTAAATAATGGAGGAGGATACTATTACTTTGCAATTGAGAAAGAAAATCATTACGGTTGCAGTAACACGACAAGAAGAAAGACAAAAAATATTAAATGGTAACGTTGAAGTCATTTTTCATCTAATACAAGTCAACGTTAATATTAATTTTAGTGCTAAATTATTCATTCCTTTTTGTAATGATTTTCAAATATAACAAAAATATATCATATCTATAGGTACTAAAAAATAACAACAATTATGTTATTACATTTTTTACTCGATACGTAATATTGTTTGTATACATCTAATAATTTATATAAAAACCCGAAAAACAAATAACTTTAAATTTAAGTTCTGCCTCTACCAATAATTAAAACTGAAATAGTAAAAGTAACTAGATAAGTAGCAAGTTGCGATTAGTTCATTCAGTGTGACACATTAAAGCGCTGCAGCGCTTCGGTTCTGTAGCGCTTTAACGCTTAATTCCCTGAACGCAGTCATTGTTTTATTTTCTACTAACCTAGAAATAAAACGATATAACGTAACCTAAAATCCTAAATTTTTATGTGAAACCTAGGTTAAACTGCAGTTTTGAGACTATATTATTACAATAAATCATAACATAATGGAAATGGATCCCGGAGCCATTCGAAATGTTTGTATAATATCTATTTTCTGTTCCAATTCTTATGTTAAAATTTTTCAGTTTAGAGATTTTCTTCAGCTGTATAATAAAATGAGTGAAATATGTTTTGCAAGATGTATTGATAATATGAATTCAAGGAAATTAAGTCAAGACGAAGTGGTTTGTGTTGAAGATTGCTCCTCTAAGTTTGTTAAATTTAATAACAAATTAATGCAGAACTTTGTTAAAGCTCAGACAGAAATAGTTAATAAACGTGTCGAAGAAGCTGAAAAGCAAAGGCAATTGGAATCTAACTCCACCCTGACACAATTAGATCAAAATCTGTTAGAAAATAACTCTTCAACCATATCGAGAGAAAATCATTTATTAGATAGGACAGTACAAAATAGTGGGCATGATCAGGCAGAAATGGTGATTTCGAAATGAATCATAGTCATATTTATTTAGTCAAACGAGACATTTATAGGTGTTTTTTCATGTAGTTAAAAAATATTGTGACTGCTAAAATAATTTATAATCGATAGCACAGTCCTTTTATATTAATAAAATATTTAAATATTACATAATTTATTATTCCATAATTATAGATATTTTTCTTGAATTCAAAAATGGTTTTCTTTAAATTTTTTGTATTATTCATCATACTTTCAGTGTGCACAAGCAAAATTTGGATGCACTGATTTATTGATTTTTAATTCAAATTTTGAATTATCCATGAATTTTTTCGTTTCACAGTTGGCTACATTAGATAGTTCCGTTTCCTGGAAAGATAAACTCTTCCTATTGGTGAATTGTTATTGATTTCAATAGAGGGAGAAGAGACAAGTGTAGCCACTGTTTTAAACTAAACGCAAACTGTGACCGGTTTGCGTTGTTCTTTATCTTTAGCTTCGTCCGCCATATTGTTGTAAAGACGCGTCAGAAGGACAGTGAGTTAGTTGTAGTTTTTTTCATAGTTGTGATTTACAAGTATCAAATATAAGATGGAGCAACAAAGTAATCCTGATACAACTAACGTAAAAGTAGAATCGTCTACAAATGATAACAATTCAGCTCCTCAAGATCGCCCAAATAATTTCGGTGGCCAAAATCGCCGTGGTGGTGGAGGTGGCGGCAGCGGCGAAAGATTTGGTCGTGGAGGACGCTTTGGTGGCCAAAGAGGAGGTGGTGGTGTAAGTAAATCCATATTTATGAAAATAGATTATTAAGTTATAATAACATAATTTTTTTTTTAATAATACTACGTATATGAAAATACAGAGGTCAGAGACCCGGCATCGATTTGTCTTTAGATGTAAATCTGTAGTTTATGGCAATAGATATAATTTTTAAATGGATGAATATGTAATAGATTATATATACTTAGATTATGCATATGCTTACACTGAAAAGTTAGGACAGTATAGTTTGGCCCTAATGACATTATGCAAACCAAGTGCATTAAAAAATTGTAGATTCATTTATTAGTACATCACTTAGTGATAGTACCCTATTTTATAGGCTTGCATTGTGTTAAAAAAAAATTGTTGTGTAACGTCACTACTAATTGGTTTGAAGAAATTGTTCTTTTTGTGTACGCTCAACAGTTAACATTCTTGAAAATAGCAAAACCATTAAGTACTATGTTATACTACTATTTAACCCTTCGGTGGTGACCGTTTATAATAACAATTTGCACACACAGCATTTACCTGTTCCAAACATAAAAAATTCTTGCAACTCTTATGCAAACCTTAGTTTTCCAGTTTTTTTATCCGCAGGTTACACATTTCCCTAGCATGTTTCTTCTCTCTTCATACTGTTGTTCGAGTGGTTATATTTCACATATCTCACAAATTCTCAGACGCAGGGATTTCGGCAAAGAGTTGGAAGTTGCACATCGTATCAGATGGCCATCTATCAAGCTAAATGCCAAATTTTTAAGAATATGGTGTCTCATAATTTTTTTGGTTGTGCTATTAGATGTGTATATCACTTGAGAGTTTTGGATATGTTTAGCAAACTATAGAATACAGCCATTTGCCAACTCCTTGTTGGTCTTGCACAATTATAATTTGAACAAAGTTGATCTACGACATCAACTCCACATTTGGTCTGATTATAATCAATAATCATTTCGGATTTACCGGTTTGAGGATCAATTTTATCATCATTATAGGAAGTTGAAATTAAAAGCATATTTTTATTTTGCTTTGGTACATGCAACATGAGCGTACAGTTTTCACCAAATGCAAACATAGTAGAACCAACTGGTCGCACATTTTTTTGTACAAATTCTGGTGGCAGTTCTCTTTTATTGGTTCGTATGGTTCCTATTGTCATCAGACCATGGCTTAGCAGATTTCTTGCTAATCCAATACTGGTAAACCATCTGTCAGTAGTAACGTTTCTGTTAGAACCATACAATGGTTCACACAATCGTTCAACAACTGACCGTGTGCTGTTAGTCTGTGAAAATGTCCCATCAGGTTGATTTCCAACATATTCTTCAAGGTTGAGGGTGTAATACATTTTTGCATCACATATTGCAAATATTTTAATTCCATACTGATTTGGTTTTTGAGGTATATATTGTCAAAAATTACAGTGACCACGAAAAGCTTCTAGCTTTTCATCAACGGTCACCTGTTGTGACACACTGTAGTTTTTAGTTTTTTTTACAGTTTGTGACAAACTTAACAAATAACGCTCTAATTGGTGCAAGTTTATCTAATTCACGCCTGGCTATCCTAGTCTGTATATTGTCAAAACGAAGGATACGTAAAAGTATACGGAAACACTGTAATGACTTGGTTAGCCGAAAAATCTCTGGAGCAGGGGTACCATTAGTCCTGAAAAGATCCTCTGCATTGAAATGGTTGCTCTTTAACGCCAGCCAAAATCAAAAGGGCTTCTATTTCAACATTATCTGTTGGTCTAGTGTAAGTGGCACAATTATGTTGGTCAGACACTGACTAAATAATCATTTGTGTGAACGACTATCAAATTTATAATATTGACATCAAAAAATTGCTTCCATATTTCTATTGGTTCCTTGAGTTCGCAGAAATGAGATGAGACCATAGGTAATTTTATTCTAATAATGTTTTTAGCTCTGGTTCTTACGTTTCGCAGAGGTACATGTTTATTCCATACAGTTTCCTTATCTTTCACTACAAAAACTGGTTAACGGCTTCTCTGTTTGAAATCATCTTCTGCCTAAAATTCTTGTTCGGTATCGGAACCCTCTTTATTAATTTCAACATGATCATTTTCAAGTTCATCATCCTCGTCATCATAAATTTCATCAGTTGCTTCATCATCATCATTTAGTACTTCGTCCATAAGTGTCTGCAACCTTTCCTGTTCCTTTTCGTAATTGCCCATTTTCTGTGAAAATACTGCAGATTAATAAAATACAGAAATTTTATATTAACTCCAAAACTTACCAAAAAAAATATTATTTTTATTAATGCCGAGTTTCTGGACAAATACAAATTGTTATTACGAATCAGGTGACGTTGGTCAGATGGACCGCAATCAGTTACACAATCAAAACTTTAAGGCACAGAACACTACCGCTTCACACGGACGCTCATACATAGGACACTGGCAAGAAGGTACCTGTAGGGATACCGCTCCCTTCCTCTTACTTTAAAATGTATGAAGTAAATAAAATTCCGTCGGTCTGTGGCACTGGTCGTTACTACTGAAGGGTTAAGGAACCTGATTTTTTTATTAAATATATTGTCCTAGAAACTTAAATCTTATAACGGTACGTATGTATACCTGCAGTTAGTCATTGAGGGTTAAGTAGTTGCATCTAATAGCATCGATACCGAATAATACCGATTTTTATTATTACGTGTTTTACGCACTGCTGGCTGTGTTATGATTCAGAAAATACTAGCAGTATATAGTTTATATATAACTTATATTACGCTAAATTTATAAGTGTTTGTGGGATGTTAAATATGTTTGTAAAACTATACATATTTTCTAACAGGTTTGTTATGTATTATTTTTAATTTGTATACAAATATTATAAAAAAACATTTGTTATAAATAAGAAATGTCTAAAATTTGTTCTGGAATATATATTTTTTTATGTGTTACATGAGGTAGTAAGACGCAAAGCCTGGTTTATATAGTACACAGTATACAGTATTCTGATAAGTAAAATATTTTCTTATTTAAATTAGTCAATCCCAACAATCAGCAAGTTTATGATAAATAAAGCCCGATTAATATGGAAAACGCATGGAGCCATTGATCGTTGATCTCTAAACATTATTAGGTGCATATTTTTGAACACTTAATTTACATAACGGACTACCAAAATTTTGTTTTATTTTTTTTGTTTTAAATAAACTGCAGTAAACCCCCACCAAACCAATAGCTGATAATGACTGTGTTTGATTTGCCAGTCAACTATGTGAAAAATATGTGAGATGAGAAAATCCTGAAATTCCTGTTACTCTCATAGTTGTCAAATTAAAAGTGTCAACAACTGAGAAACCTAGAAACTGGGTTCAGGAACTGAGATTTCAGGCAAATCAAAAGCAGCTAATTTGTAGCATCAGTTTCAGTTTTGTAGCTTTTCTTTTTGAAGAAAAATTGTGACTGCAGAGCAATTTGATGGTCTGCTTGCATAATGTTATGCTTACACAATTTCATTATTAAAAAAAACCAATAGCTTTGCTAACGTTCTTAGTTGCAGAGTAATTCAATGATCTGCTAAAGTAATATGCTAGCAACCACCATTTTTATCGAAAACTGCATATGCTACAAAATTAAAACTGATGGCACAAATTAGTAACAAAATACCCACCATTTCTTTTTGGCAACCGTATTTTATTTTTTGTTTTTCGACAAGCGTAAGGCAGCAATAAATTTTTAACCTACTAACTTGAATGAGCATTTTTTTATTTTTGGAAAAACTGCACTGAGAAAGTATTCGACAAGCAACAAAATATGGTGCAAAAATCACTTTGCTATCGTTCTTATTTGTGGATTCATTCGATCGCCTGCGAGCCTAATATTATGCTAGCAGCCATTATTTCTATAGAAAAAACGACACAAGCTACAAAATCGAAGCTGGTTATATAAGTTAGCAACAAAATATTCACTATTTGTTTTTGGCGGCTGCTGTTGATTTGTAACGAGTGGATTTAAAATTATCCCTGTTGCAAACTAATGATATTCAGTTATATATGTAACCAATCTCCTTCTTTTTATCTACAGAAAAAAAAAGTTAAGTTATCTTTGGACGTAGATTTGTATAGGTAAACTTCTTGTCATTTTTTGCTTGTATGGAACCTACACTATGTTACAGCCAAAACAGAAACTTTAATGTAGTGAAAAGCTGACTATTTAAAAAAAATTGATACATATTAAGTGTCATTTGCAGCCAAATAGAGGTGGTGATAGAAATTATGAAGGCAGGCCAAGACGAGGCGGTGGACACCAAGGTGGTAGAGGACCTATAAAACAGGAAGATGGTTCTGGACCTCAAGATGGAGAAGGTGGCCCACGTGGACCTCCAGAACGTCGTTTTGGCATGCGTGGTCCTGAAGATAAATTTTTGGAACGTGTTCAGCAATTATCTGGACCTACATTTGACCTACCAGCAATTACAATGAGTGAAAAGAAATTTAATGGCAGAAACCGTTTATATATTGGTAACATCGGCTCAGAAGTTACAGAGGAAGATATCATCGATTTATTCAAACCTTATGGAGAAACTGCTGAAATCTTTTTGAATAAGGAAAAGAACTTTGGATTTATCAAACTTGATTATCACTGTAATGCTGAAAAGGCTAAACGTGAACTAGACGGAACTGTCTTGAAGTCACGTAATTTGAAGATTAGATTTGCACCTAACTCTGCTACTATCAGGGTGAAAAACCTAACTCCTTATGTGTCCAATGAGCTTCTACACTATGGTTTTTCTGTATTTGGAGAGGTAGGCATGGAATAATTGTTAAATGAGAATTGTAACTAATTTCCTTTTTCGTTTTAGATTGAAAAAGCGACGATCACAGTTGATGAAAGAGGCAAACCAACTGGTGAAGGTATTGTTGATTTTTCTCGTAAAGGTTCTGCTTTGCATGCAATCCGTAAATGTGCGGAGGGCTGCTTTTTCTTAACTGGTTCGTTGAGACCTGTTATTGTTGAATCACATGATATTGTCGATGATAATGATGGTTATCCAGACAAAAATGTTCCTAAAAAGAACGTAGACTTTCATAAAGAAAGAGAGCAGGGCCCAAGATTTGCCTCACCCGGTTCTTTTGAAAATGAATATGGTATGCGTTGGAAACAGTTGTATGACCTGCATTCTCAAAAGGAAGAGGCTCTGAAGAAAGAATTGGAACTGGAAAAAGAGAAATTGGAAGCCCAAATGGAGTATGCTAAATATGAACATGAGACTGAAGTATTGAGAGATCAATTAAGAGCTCGTGAGTTGGATAAAGAAAGACAGAAGCGTGAATGGGAGATGAAAGAAAGGCAAGTTGAAGAAGAGAGGCTTAGGACTGAAGAGCAGATGAGACGTACACAGGAAGAAATGGAGTCGAGAATTCTGCAACAGCAAGAGGATCTCAGAAGACGTCAGCAAGAGAATAATCTTTTTATGCAAGCACACAATCTAGATTCCATGTTGGAACAGCAAGAACAGGCTTATGATCAACCTGCTGGATATGGTCATCGTAAGTTTTTTTTCCCATTATACCTGTCTATTAAATAAGTTCACATGAATTAAAAAAACCTATAAATACAATTAGATGAAAACAATTTTTTATTAGAAATTAACAATATATTTTTCTTTGCAGTTGGAAATTTGTCAACAGATGACAACGGTCCAATGGTAAGTGTTGCTTTAAACAATATTAGCTTGACTTAACACTAAAAAACATTTACTGATGGTAACTGTTGGTTGATTATTTGCAAACATTTTTCTATAAACTTTAAAATAATTGTTGGGCTGGCATTGGTATTATGTCAATGACGTAAACAGTTGTTATCTATTGGTTTAATACTGTGTATCCCATGATATATTTATTGTTTGTAGGGAAATATTTTAAATTGTTCTTAGAGAATAATGCCAAATTCGATTGAACATTATCATTGTTTGTAGTAAAATTGAAATCCTTGTCAGTATTATTAATCTAAAACTTAAGAGCATATAAAAAATGTTTACTTCAGGATAATTTAGTGTATGACTACAAACATTGAGAACAAATACCATTTGATACTGTAACAATGATACTTTCAGATAAATTTTCTAATTGTCTGGACAAAACATGAATGCTATAATGTTTTAAACCGAATTTCTATTATAAATTTAGCTTGACCTATGAAGGTTTGAGTACATTTTTTTAATTATCGAATCGAAAAACTATATATAATTATTTTGTTCATTATGTTGTGACATGGTTTATTAAATTTATATCAGTTTTTGTGCAAAACACTTTACGTGACATTTTGCGGCAATTAGAAACTCGTGTTTAATTTTCAAAATGAAACTTATTGCTGTTATTCCTAATATTTACAATTTAATGGTTCTTGCACTATTATGCATATTAATTGAATTTGCAATAAATAAATGAAATTATGAAGATTATAATATCTATCGCAAAGATTTGCCCAGAAGTCGAAAACTTGTGCGGGAGAATAATGAAGATAATTAATATTTTTCCAAACGAATATGGAGTTACATATATAACTAAATCTATTAAGTTTTTTAGAGGGTTTAGTCTGATCTTCTAAGTCAGTGTGGCTTTTCTATCCAATGTCATATTTTACCATTAGGTACCATTATTAACATCCAGTATTCTTTACCTAATGTTCCAAATATGTATTTTAGTTAGTGAACCTTGGGTAAGAATGAGGTTTTTTTTTTACTAAATCTTTGTGTATTATCTGAATTCTTCTATTATGGTATTACTATTATGGTATCAGACATTTCTTCTATTTTGTTGGTTATCCATACAATAACAAATATGATTTTTCAATATTTTTCCTTGGAAATAAATAACTGGGTACTATTTAACTTTATGAAAACCATAAAAACATATGAATCTAGAATTTGAAATTATTAATAACATTTTCTATGAAATAATTGTCTACAATTGGAAGCAGTATAGTGCATTTGAGAATAAAAGAAATTGTACTGAAAATTTTTCTTTTAATAATTTCTAATTATGTAATAAATTAGAAAATAATTTATAAGCAATATTTTGTCATATTTTTTATTACTTTTATTCTCATCTGCAGTAAAAATGATGAATGTATATAGACTCGTTCGGGGTATGGGGAAATGTTACGTAAGTGAAAATAAAATAACTGCTTTTCATAATATTCGTTAAAACATCTGCTAAAGGCTGAATATATATTTTAACATTAATCATTATTTAAAATGAATCGTTATCCTCTATATTTGCAACGAAGCGCACTCATAAACTTTCTAGACTCGATAATATCAAATCGTATATATTGAAAAATAAAAAGAAATAACCCACCTTTTTTTGACTTTCGATTTTCTAAAATATGTCAGATTCATTTGCTCAAATAAAATGAAAAATTATATTCAAAATATGCCTAGTCTGTCAGTTTGTGATTGAAAGAAAAAAGATGGGTCTACTTTAATTTGTAAATATAATTAAAATGAATCTGGATCCTCCAAGAAGCAAGATGTCACCAGAAACAAAAAAGAAAAATGTCCTTTTATGGATTGACTAGCAAGAGAATATTATGGATGGATATCAGTAGAAGCAAAAATAGAAAAGTTTATTAGAAGAAATTGTAATGTCCTGGAAATTGAGAAGGAGGAAGATGCCATCTAATGATGTATGGAAATAAATATGTGGATGAGGAAATGATCTGAAGAAAGAAAAAAAAAATGATTTTTATGATTCATATTGTATTCTACATAACAATCACATTTCAATTAAATACATGTTATAAGAGTGATTTTGTGCTTTAATTGATATAATTCGTTTAAAAATGTCACAATATATTGAATAGAATTCGACTCGAATTAATTTTCAAATTTCTTCCACAGATATTTTCTAACTGCGCTATAAAATGTTTATTTTTTTACCTCATTTTATTATTGACCTGTTATACCTATCCATAACTTTTTCAACTAATGTGTATAGTGTGTCCACAGTATACTACACTAATTTATTAATGTGTTGTGTCATTCTTCAGGAAATTAAGATTACATTTTGAAGCAAAAAAATGTATAAATATAAAAATAAAATTTAAGAATTTTGTGAGATAGTTTATGTTGAGATCTTCTCTCTTTGCTTAATAATAGTAATACTACAGTTTATAAAAAACAAATAATGTTTGAGTAACATTTTTTCAGGTCAATAATATAATGAGGTTAATGCGTCAAATATAAAGAAAAACTGAGAAATCATCTGTTGAATATATCATTTGTAGTTTTGTTGTTGTAGTTTTTAAACTGTTTTAAACATTTTTCCCTCCAAATTTTCACACAATGTATAAGAGTTTTTACATTGTAAGGTATGGATTAGTGTTTTCTATGGAATTTAGTTCCTAAACAAAATGAAGTCAAGAAGATGGTGGAAAATATAGACGCCGAGGAATTGATCGAATATGGATTGCTAACATTACTTACAGTTGCTTCAAAGGCAAATAAAATTCGATATAAAGATTACCTACTACTATTTCTTTCTTGATGTTGGTGAAGACTTGAGGAAATTCAAAATTATACATTTTCTTCAAAAATACTAATTATACCTTTCAACGGCATGTCCAAGTGTTCAGGCTCTAAGTTTAGTATTTTAAAACATACAATTTCTGCAAAATATTGGATATTGGAATGTTTCTATTAAAATCTTAATATTTTTCTCAACTAGTTGCATTGTGTGTAAATTTGGCTGCAAAATATTAATGTTGGAGCAGTTAAAAAGCTTTTTGTCTCTCTCAATTAATATAAATATAATCCACAAAATATGGAACAGTGATTATAACATGGTGTATTATAATTAGGATCCAAAAGCATTCATGAGCTCATATGAGCGGCACAGCAACCGCTATGATGGACGTGACAGCGCGGGCCCGCGTGCCGGGTCAGGAAACATTGGCAGTAGAGGCCACTGGGTCAGCGATAATCGTCGTGATGATTTTCCCAATAAAAGACGTCGTTTCTAGAGTTAGAAAACTTTACTAGCGGTCAAGAATTCCAGTTGAATTCAACCCAAACTAGTTTTTATGATGTAATCTAATTTTTCATCGCTTGTAACTTTTTGCTAGTGGTTTAATGATAATTTTGAACAGACGTGATTTCAAAATCAGTGTTGTCATGCATTAATCAGATATAGTGTTACAAATATATATAAAACATTTCCACATACCTAACACTACTAACAAAAAGTTGCCAGTGTAATACCTACATAAGTCATCATTACATAGTTAGATTTTAGTAAAACCTACATTTTTTGCACCTCATCTGACACTGGTGAATTTATATGTGCTTATATGAATGCCGGAAAATATGATAAATTTTTACATTTTTAACAACAGATCTTAGATAAATCGTTTGCGTGTTAAATTGTAAGTATTATTAATTTGACAGTTTAGTGTCATTTTGTGTGTAATTCGTATCTGGAGTAAGTTTTTTTCTTTGAAAATTTTGTCATCTGTCTCATTTTATATTTTGTATGATAGTAATTAATAAATATATATTACTTCTAGTAGAATTTAAACACATTGTTTTTTAGTAATCACCTTACCTCAAGTACATAAAGATTAAAATTTATATATATAAAAAAATGTCACTCACTTTTTTATCAATTATTCCAAAAGTGTTTTTTTGCAAAAGAACAAATACTTTTTAAAAATGTATGTTCGCAATTAATATGTCTAGTTACTGTTACAAATTCATTATTGTTTTTTTTTACTAATTGTTCTAAAAATCAATTCTTTAAAGTCACTCTTCATTATCTTTGATATGCTAATTGTTCCCTCCCTGTACAACAATCATTTGTGTCTATATTCATATTTTTTAATAGTGTCTGAAATTAACTTCAAATATATAACACAAAATGAACAAATAATAGAGTTTATGACTTTATTACTACTACTAGTACGGGCCATTAGTATATGGAACATACACCATATACTATGGTCAATATCTTGAGTACTGGTGTCTCATTTGTTAACTCTAGAGGTATTTTGCAAAGTGGCGGCTCGAGACTTTTTAACCTGATGAGGCAGGTACCTGGGTGGGATATCTACTGCTCCAAATACGAATATTTTTTTGAAATTTATTAACCACTATGTTAATTGGCAATTTGAGAAAACATGAGCATTTTCACTATGAAAAATTACTATCACTACTATTCTCAGTAAAGAAAATACATGACCAGCTAAAGTTTATTAAGTTCGCACTCCAGTAAATTGTTCATATTTAGTTGTACCACGGCTGTTATAGTTGCAGTTAGATCAACAGAACTGATGTTACCTTACATTTTACTTAAATTTGTAATTGTTTGCTGTAGGTTTTTTATATTACAAATAATTATCATTATATGTTAAGTCTTGAAAAAGCACATTTATTGCTTCTCACACATGGCTTACCATTGCAGTCAATGTTATCTTGGTGCATCCAATTTATACTGAGGCACTGCCTCACCTGCCTCATCGTACTAACCGCCACTGATTATATGTCTCAAACTTTAAATCAAATTATTTAACGACAAACAAAATGATATACATTTTGTCGTCATAGCCACCTTATTTTAAATTTTACAGGTATCTTTGAAGCCCCATTGGAAATTATTTGGGAATTATATTTTTTAAGAGCAACGTAATTTTCTTATAAAAGTGCTTGCGATGTTTCTAGGATAAACAATTAATATTCTAGACGGTGTAACGCTAAGGTCCGGAATTTCGTCATACGTAAAAAAACAGCTATAAGTTTATATACGGATGTATCTCATTTATGTCAAATTTTGAGCTATGACTTTTCATCTTGCGACAATTTAAGTAATGCTAAGAATGACGACGTAACAGTTCTACAATCTAGTGGTTATTATGAATTAAATTACTTCAGATTTTAAGATACCACATTCTGGATATGTTAATGCCATAGGACCAAATGTTTATAAAATATCTCACTTGCTATTAAAAGTGAAAATTGGTTGACAAAAAAAAACTGAAAATAAATTCGTAGTTGACTGGAAGAAGGGAAGGAAATTAAACGTAAGAATACATATTGAAATAAGATGGACATAGATGGATGTTGAGCAAGAAATCTTATGAAAATGCAGTATCTGGAAACATGTAGTTTCTAATAGTTAGCATTCTACAAGATCAGCAACTTTACATGGTTAGAAGTCAGACATAATCCTAAATAACAGATTAACAGTGGAAACATTAGATGTATAAAAATTTAACCAATATTACCTCACACCTATTTCCACTATAATTTCAGTCCCTGTAATATCTCCTAGGAAAATCAATTAACTCCTAATTCAAGATTTAAAATAATTATTTACAGACCAAGATTAAAATATGTTCATTTTCAGCTTTCGTGAGATACTTTGACAAATTGAAATAATCAAACATTATTATGTTCTTGGTAGTTATTACTATTGGAATTATAATTGCACAAATAGTGTTAGTAATGTAATAAGAATAAGTTAACTATGAATGAAAAACAGTTAATTTAAATAATCATAGACGTATGTGTGACAGATAGTAACAATAGATTTGTAAAAGCAAAAACTTGGTTTCAGTTTAGTTCAGCATACCATAAAGGATATTCGATACATGAAATTATTATAATATAAATAGTTAAAAGTATTTTGATATTTCTTTTTAGTTTTATTTCAATTAACCTGAGTATCTCACCGTTAGGGTTTGAAATTGTCCATATTTTATTTTTATAATCTACTAGTGTTTCTGGTAGTAATATATTATTTGCTAGTATTATTTATAAACTAATCTGTTGTGAAATTTTTTTTATTTCAGGTCATTATAGTCAAGATTATCTTTATTTTTAATTGCCGTCATATTTAAGATACTCATATTGAATATTGAAATGCAGCATTTTATTTAGTGCATTACGTTAATTTAAAACTATTGTCAGTTTCTAAAACAAATGTTTCTTGGAGCTAATTAATTTTAATATTCTGGTATATTCTACATTAAAAGCTAAACTGTGCTATCATAAATGTTAATAGATGGGAATTTTTTATTCCTGTACTTCATAAAATCTTAGCTATGCCGTTTTCTTCATTGACACTTGAAATTGTCTTTCCAAATGGATTGTAGGTAAAATTACTAAAGGGGGACAATCCAGTGTTGAATTATTTCTGTTGTGCGTATTATATATTTTTTTTATTGAATTTCTAGTGTCTGTTTTTAGCAATTTTATATAAACTAAGTTGTGGCAAAGGAACATATAAAATACATGTATGAGAATGTCGTCACTTTCTTCTAACTCTTGAGACAACTACTTTTTTTCTACGTATACGATTATTATTATGAACCAATTTACTATTATCACTCTTGTCTTCTATTGGTGTACTTTTATCATTGATAAAATTGTTTAACTTCATTTCCATATACAAGTAGACTTGATTATCCAAGTGGTGTTTATGTGTAAATGAATAAATAAATATGTATATACATATAATAATTATAATCAATTTGTGAAATAGTGAATGTGACCATTCTTCACATATCAATGTTACTACTAGGAAGTTGAAATTTATTTCTTCAGTGGGTTAAATCTTTCTAGATCATAATTTTTTCAGTCAAATTCCATTAATATTTGTTTTGTCAGTTTTATTGCTTCAAAATACAAAACTTTTTAAATCCAAATTTTTTAATAAGTCATAGTTTTCTTGTAATTCCAATTTTCTTGGGTATATAATTCTAAGAAAGGGAATTATTTATACAGTATCGGAAAGTGCATGTTTTACCATTTCTGTTGTGTAAGAGGAGTAAAGTACGTCAATAGACATCTGTACCATAGATAGTGACAGTTGTAGCTGCGACATTGCAAGAGTTCATGATCCAATCACATCTAAATACTCATAATTTTGCCCATTTATTGCGGGGACATATTTCAGCCTACATAAAATTAAGCCAACACATTTTCAAAATCTGGTATCTAGGGAAATGCCAATATTTCTGTCCCACTGTCTTACTACAAAAGTTTATTTCTTTATATCTTGTAGACCAGAGGGAACATTTGTAGTTTCCAAACTTGTATTGTTAGTGGTTTTACTTTTCATTTCAGTTGCTAATGCAAATTTATTCCATGTTTTATTTGATTTTTATTTTATTTCTTAGTTTATGTTAATAATGCATTAATAGGCAAAGAACCAGTTCGAGAAGGAGTTTTTTTTTATTAAATATACCTCTGCCCCAGAAGATAGAAGATCTGAAGATAACCAGGGATTAGTTTGGTATTGTTTTATTTTTTATTTTATATTTTATGAGACAACTAAAGATGAAGGTAAATAATAAATATAGTTTATATAATTTATTTTTTAAATACCTACTAAATATATCAAATGCATTTGGTACTAATAAAAAATGAGTAATTGTAAATATTTATGATTTATCTGATAATGGGTTGGTTTATCAGAGGAGGTCTCAGCTGAATTTAATTAAACCCCATAGCAGCAGTTATTGAATGTTTCATATCAGCTAAACCCGATTTAGTTAAATCGTAGTTATATTCACTTGTTAAACCGGCCACATATATATAATGGGAAAAAATTCTCAAAAATACATATAAGGATTTATCTAAAAAAATCGTATATTAATCTTTATTGCAACCTAAAACTTAAATTAGTTTGATTTTCTGTATAATCCGGGTCTTTATTAAATCAGTTGGTGAATAATTTTGGGTAAGGGTTAGGTTGTTGTCCTTATAGTTACTGTTGAAAAAAATTGACTTGTTCTTGTTGGATTAAACCCTATTTATCCATAAATACATTGAGAATAACTTTTTAAGTGCACAAATAACTTTAAAATATTGTAATATTACAAACAACGGATTTAAACTGTTTCAAATGAATTTAGTGAATTCAAATTTGGCCTATGAAAATTTGGGTCATAACATTTATATGTACGCTTTTGTAAATACATAGTTTAAAATATATTTGGATAAAATTAATTTCAAACTAAATCTTTATGTTTTGAAGATATAGCAGCATGTATATATACACATTTTTATTTATTCCTTCAACCTTTCTGTGGCAACGGAACTATTGCTGAATTTCAGTATATATTAAACATTTATATAAGCTTCCACTTCGAGTAGGACAATCAGATTATTTGACATCTTCTAACCATCAGTTTCTTCTATTTATAAATATTTAAGAATTGGTGTAATTTCTAATGGGGACAGACTAAAGTTCCAGCTTTATTTTTATTCTTAAGAAACATCATATTATAAAATGACTACAGTCATTTAAGGAAATTCCTAGAAAAATAAAAAAGGTGAAACAAATGGAAACCTTGACATTTTTCTTAGACAATACTTGTGGAATATGTATATTTCAGATTTCAAGAAACAGTTACAGGATTATCATTCTTATTTGTCTTTTATATAGGTAGTTAGATCACTTTCACAACACAAAATTATATAATCGGGAATCCAAACTATGTATATCTGCATCTGCTATTATTACTTTATTTTGTTATATATTGTTTCATCTTTAATATAAAACACTGAAAACAACAGTCTTTTTTATTCAGAATGGATGCAAACAAATGATTAAGATACTTATTAGTAGTGTCTTAAATTTCAATCACTTCTGTCAAAATCTCTCATTTTTGGTAATACTGACTTCACATTTTGTTTCTATTCTATGGTAACTTCAGAACCTTTCAGAATGTTCTTTTTATAATTGATTGATTTGATTATGGTTTTGATTTGTCAAGAAATCTTATACGTTTTACCAATATGTGGAGTTTTTTTAAAATAGCATTCTTTGCAAGATTATTTTACCAGTAACATACACTACATCGGAAGAATATTGATCTAAGAAGAAATAGATTGCTGAAGAAGACTATGAAGTGTGAAGGCTTATTACAAGGAGTAATTTGGTATTATTTATTTTTTCATCAGTGTATATATGTATATATAAACCGACCTAAAGTAGACATTAGTATATATATCTAGTCACAATTATTCTATTATAATAATGAAAAATAAGCTTATGAAACTAACTCACGTATATATCAGAAATATATTGGTCCCTAAAAATGTAAGTACTTATTGTTTAGACATGAAATAGACTTACTAAATTCATTTACACTCAAATTTGCCCTAAACACATGCAAACTAAATCGTTCACGGAAAATGGCTACGCAACATTTTATATCTTATTAATAACATATTTTAAGTGAATTACGTGTCTACATCTTTCATTTTATAATAAACTTATAAATAGAATAATTCTATTTAAATGTGAAAATAATAATGCAAATAATGGGAATAACTAAACCTCGGGTATTTTAAGAACATGAAATGTAAATGCCAGGAACGTGCACATATTTTTAATAAGTAATGTAATTAGAACTGTAATAATTAAATGCTAGCTTACCTGTAAAATCTATTCTGTATTCAGATACAGTTTAACTACTGTAATTTTATGTGAGGAGGCAAAAATGTCATGATATGACATAAGTTTTTCTAGATTTATTTCTAAATACTAAATAGTATGGAAGAAATGCTGATATAAAAGACATCCAAAAATTTGAAAACACAACTGATATCAAATTATTTGCTGTATACTAGTGTTTCTTCAGATTTTTGAGAACTGCGTACAAAAAATTTACATCCAAACGCAACTTGAGATAAGCACTTACTCACGATTTAATAGTTTCTGAGATGTGGGTTGCTTTCCATTATTGAAAGATAATAGTGAACTGAAAGATATGTTAAAAGTTTCATATTAAAAAATTTGTTTAGTATAAACTATCTTAATACTTCTTAAAAATAACGGAACTCACCGAAACTTAATTTTAAACACCACGGAACGTATTGCGAGCACATTTGTTACACATATACCACATTATACGTATACTAATCAATGGTTCCATAAAAAACTATTCTTATCCAAATTTTTGCGTACTTAACGGCACAGCTTAGAACACAGTATAAACATCACAATATTTTGATAGTCTGTGTGAGCTGCTGTAGAAATTGCTGTCATACATACCGCTGCGTCAGCTAAGGAGCTGACAAGAATATTTTCGGCTTTGACTAGAGCAGGGCCATAGCTAAGGGGGTCTAAAACCTCCCCCCCTGGAGACAAGTGTAAACATATTTACAATAAAAAAATTAAGTCACATTCGAAAAAAGGTAGTTACGTTAGCCCTAGTTTTGAATCCTTTTTTTTTTTTCAGAAAGCAAATTTAAAAAATAGCAGTATTATATTGCATTTTATTTTAGAGCCTCCCAAGATTTCTCTTAGCCACCCCTGACAAAGTAGGCCAACTATGGCTCTGAACTAGAGGCAGTATGATATATTTAAAGGCTTAAGATAATTTTAAAATCATAAATAAATGTGTTAATTTTAAAATAAATTGATGGCTATACAATTAGAGGGTAGAGCATGAGTTTTGCGCTCTATACCATGTAGAAAACTATTAACAAAAAAAAATAAAAATTGAAGGCCATTGTATACAGGGCGTTAAAAAAAGAGTGTAAAATATTTCAGGAGGTAATAATATGAACCAAAATAAGCAGAAAAGTCTTAATAAACATGGGTCCGCAAAGTAACGGTTGCTGAGATATGGACCACTATTCGTTTTTCAAACATTTTATTTTATTAGGAATAAACCGACAAAGGAAGCTTTTAACAAACAAAAAACAAGAAGATGTTCAAAGTGTCCTCCGTCCATTTCCAAGTAGGCATGATATTCGAACTCTTTCGAAAACACCTCCTTGGTTTGGATTTCTTGACACTTTTAATTAATCCGTAGCTGCAGCGCTTCCAGGCTATTTACAGGAGTACCATACACTAATGTCTTCAAATATCCCCAAACAAAGAAATCTAGAGGGTTCAGATCAGGCGATCCTGGAGGCCATAAAACAGGTCCGGCCCTTCCTACCTATCTATGTGGAAAAGTTTGGTGTAAATGCTCTCTAACGACCATGAAAAAATGAGCTGGAGCACCATCATGCTGAAACCACATTTGTTGCCTCTGATTCAAAGGAATGTCTTGGAAGGAAAGTTGAGGTAAGTAGCGCCTGTTAATCGGTTTGGTAAAACAACAGGACCTAGAAACCTGTCACCTACAATACCCATCCAAATGTTTAATGAAAAACGTGCCTGATGTCTAGATTCTATAAGAGCATGACGATTTTCGTCTGCCCAAATATGCGTATTGTGAAAATTAAACACTCCATTTCTTGTGAACCCGGTCTCATCAGTAAAAAGAATGTTTGCAAGAAAACGAGGGTCTTTTGTCATCATGATGTAGAAACCAGCGGCAAAACAAATGTTCTTGATGATCATTTATTGGATTTAAGGCCTGTACTTGTTGCACATGGTATGGCTAAAACAGTTGCTCGTGAATGATTCTCCAAACAAGAGGACCACTAATTCCTACCTCGGCTGATATTCTCCGCACACTCATACTTGGATTCTGCTCTACCAGTGCTAGAATTTCTTCTGCTCTAGGAGTGGATACTGACCTTGGTCTTCCGGATAAATGGCACTGTTTGCTCAAGAAACCAGTATCACGCAATCTTTGGTAAATTCTTCCAAACATGCGTTGTGAAGGAATATGAGAATTTGGATAAGTGTCAACATAAAGACGTCGCGCATCGGTGGCGTTCCCATTAGCACGACCATACATGAAATGCATGTATGTTAATTCTGTGTTAGAGTAACCAGCCATAGCGAACAAAAACTTGTGCACTGAGAACAGCTGACAAATACGTACTGTTTATTTCACTAAACATCAACCAACTATTATAAGAAAATACACGTTTTTGCAAAATAAAAAAAGGGCTAAAAAACATAAAACATTCCATATCTCCGCAACCGTTACTTTGCGGACCCATATTTATTGAGACTTTTCTGCTTATTTTGGTTCATACTATTACCTCCTTAAATATTTTACACTCTTTTTTTAACACCCTGTATATTATTATCCACAATTTACCTTGTTTAATCATATCCCACATTTTACAAAGTGTTAACTTGCGAGACTGTCTCTAGCATGTCCTTAAAATGTCCGAGGTCTAGTGATAACCATGAATGACTAGTACATTATATTAATAACATCTTCGCCTTTCTTTATGTATCAATATTGTGGTTGATAATAAATGAAGTAAGGAAAATGATTGAAAAACATTTTTCTATAATGAATTTTATTAATATGCTTGTTTTAAATACAGTTAAACAAAAATATGTTTATATCTTAATTATCTTAGATACCAAAATGTAGATCCTCTATTCTCAGTAAAAGTACATATTATATAAACTTTAACCTGCTATGAGAATACATATTACAAAGTTCCTGTAACCTTGATTATGATTTATATGTTTTATAAGTACATATTTAAACTCTTTATTCAGTAATTCCATTTTGCACTAGAAAATTATTGCTATACTTGAAGTGAATTATTTAAAATGAAACTTTAGTATTTACCATATTTATTCTACTTTAGATTCTAAAAATGGGAAAAATATAAAAGTAAATTTTTGGAATAAATTACATAATCAATAAAAATTTGGTTTGATTTGTCTTATCAATTCTCTCATAATTTCTCTGGTTAATTATTTTTTTATTTTCACAGGTAACTTACTTGAAAATAAACGCAAAGATTTGCTGGGCTTTAACAAATATGGTGAGTATTGCATGTGCTAATTTATTGATATAAATAATGCATATATGTAAATCACGAGTATGAAGTAATTTGTTTAGTTCTCTTGAACACCTTATTTTTGCACATACCTCTTTATTCAAATATTCATATATTTTTTGACGCAATGTGTATTTACTGAATTTTCTTCCAAAATGGTGGTATATGAAGTTTCTTTTATTATTAAAAAAATATATTAAAAGTTAAAAATTTTCAGTTAGTTAAATATAAAATGTTAAGTAACACTTACTTTAGTATTTACTAATAATACTTTTAGTATTGACTGATTCCTAATATATGAATGACAATTCTTAATCTTAATTATTTCAGGCTTTCAGTAGGTGCCTTGCTGTTATCATATTTTATCTCTGTTTTTAATTGTTATCAATGTTAAATAACTAAACTGTTAAAATATATTTAATTATGTTTAAAATTGATTAAAGTTTAACAGTTTTTTCACCATTTCTAAATAAATTACGTTTTTAAATTTTTTTCATTGCGTAACAATTAGTTATATTTCTTGTTTGCCCATGAAAGGAAAAATTAACCTAATTTTGAAAGCATGAATAATGATTAGCATGTTTAATCGGCATTTGGAAATGCAACCTTGAAATTGTTTGCTTTTTGTATGTATTGTGAACAAAGTATTTTTCTTTCTTTCAGGTAAATGGTTACAGAATAATGACCAAGTGTTGTCTCCTTTTATGAACTTATACTATCTAAGAAGACTCATCTGCCAATTTATTGATATAAATTATGTACCTGAAGAAACTCCCAAATTTAAAAAGACTGATATTGTGA